>UZAE01012060.1:18246-70731 GCA_900617975.1 Rodentolepis nana
GGGGGGGAGGAGGGGTGGGAACAATAGGGGTGTTTCTTCCACCATGATTACCAAATACATTCACGGTATTTTGCGACCAAACAACATTCAAGTTCAATGGGGTGTGTGATATACCTACCTCCACGTGGTATACTCTGGGCAGCGTATACTCATACAGCAAAGGTCTATTAACTGGCAGTTGACTTCTGACTTCAAACTACCATCACCTCACTGTATGTCATATTTGACTACTTCCACAGTACTCACCTCACCTTCTTCCACCTTATCTACCTTCGTCTTTGAAGCACTCTTCTGTTCCCCCCCCCCTCTCGACATTTTCGCTTTGATGTTCCTTCCCACTGTGAAGCCTGAAGTCAACTATAGGGCTAATGATAACCATCAAAACGCCTGCCATTTGATATAAACATTCAGGTTTAATAGAAGAAGCATTACCACTCTCTTTTATAATTTCTAATATGCAAAGCGAGCTTGGTTTTAATTTGCCCGGGTAAAGCTGTTATAATTTAAATGTATTCTAAATCTAGATTTACATTTATTTTTGTTCCTGAAATAAAATTAGTTATAAATATGCTTACATCTCATTTCAGTAATTTCACAGGCTTGATAAAAGTGGAATTGTAACTGTACCATTCTAAACAAGAAGGTCAAACAACTATCGTGTCATCACATGGGGGGAGTGGTTTCTACGCAAAATTCTAAAGAAAGACCATAAATATTGGCATAAGCCATTATTTTCCTGTCGTTAATGTAGCAGTAATTTTTGAAAAATAATGCGCTATCAATAAATTAATAAATAAAATACCCAACCAGCGTTTCAGTCTAGGTTTTTTACATCTATAACCCAGTTTCTTAAAATTCTATAAACCTCTAACTATTACCCTAAATCAGTTGACCTTTATCATCAACCCATGTATCCAGATCAACGTTTAACCAGTGTCCGAATATTTTTAAGTATGTTTTAATTCATTAAAATATTCTGAATAAAGAACATATGTACCAAATGGATTATAGCAAAAAATGAAATTATTGACTCTAGAAAATGTTTATTTTTTCCAGATATTTTTCATATTTTTGCTTTATTTTATATTAAAGTATCTTTATAGTAACAACAGCAAATTAAAAATACGTAGTTAAGATTCTGGTGATAATTAGAATAGTTAAAATGATTTGAAGAGTCATAATGGATATTACTTAAATCTCGTTAACTTTATATATTCGAACAAAACAATTTAAATTTAAAAATTATAAGTTCCCTAATTTATTTAACTTTCTATTGTCCAGAAATTTGGAGCATCAAAATTAAAAACTCTCATAAGCAAAAGAAATTCAAAATGTGTCTTTATTTATTTGCATGCAGATGATAAATAATATGATGATTAATACTAATAAAACAATAAATGATCGACAAAAAATTGTGTGATTATATTTCACCAAAGGTCATTTATTAATCATCTTTGGAATGCGCTCTATTTTATTCCTTAATTTATGATAGAAGGCCAATTTATACAAATCGGATTTCTCTTCTCCTTTTGTCCACAAGGTAACCAAGGAAATTGGGATATTTAATTAATGGGCTGCTGATTCCCGCTTTGTGATAACCTACCTCCTCGCAAAGCTTCAGACGCACACTCAAGAGCCCGCAACATTTAATTAGCCTAATAAAAATAGCCAATTAATTATATAAAGATAAATATAAATAGGGCTCAACGTAATGCTGACTGCCACAGACAGACTATGTAAGTTGTATAAGCAGAACAACGTGTATTATTTGCACATTTTAAAAGCATTCATTTTGGGATATAAAATTCAATAATCTTGTCAACAATAAACCTGACAAATTTTAGAAAACTTTTTCCAGAAGTTGTCTTAAAGGCGAAAGTGGGTCTATTTGGTCAACTCTAACCAAATTAAATGTGATAATTGGGTCTACTATTACCGGGAATCAATCATTTTGCGATATTTTTGACTAATATCGCGCCACTCTTTGTCATCGCTAAAAAGCTCCCATGTTGCTATCTATTTCAAGGCCATCGATAGATTGAAAAGTACTTTTATTTTACAAACACCAACTGTTCAGTTATAAATTTGACTAATTCATCTGAGAATCAATAACATACGCTCATATCTCCTGTTCCCTGTCAAATTCTATCAATCATTATCTTTCATCATTATCTATTATTGCTTGTCCAAATGAAATTCAAAATCATTTTAAAAACGTAAAGGAATTCTTTAAGCGAAATTCCGGGGGTTAGACCATAATGACCTAGGTTTGTAGATTTCGTTATTGCTATTAAAATTCAATTCCCTATTAGAAAGTTGAATTGAAATAAAGCAAGACGCTCCTTTCCGATCCCCAGTTCAAGAATGATCTTTTTAATTCTACTTGTCCAAAAACTAGAACAAGTTAATTCATTTCATAGAAAATAACATTTACACTAAAATGTCCTTCATTTCATTATTAAGTATAATTTGGCGTAATAACTCAATTTTTTGGTATTTTCTTCTACTTTTATATGAATTATTACTTTGTAAATTATAAATTTAATTAAATTTCAATTATTGCTAACATCGACATCCTGACTGTTACTAATTTCGGCATGTAATCAAAGTAAATTAAAGGAAATAATTTTTTTTAAATTTCTCAAGTGGTAATTATCTTGGTAGAATTTATTGGAATCCTGTTTGTGACATTGTTTGCAATCATAATGAAACGCACTTTATTGGTATATGAGTTCTATCAATTCATTTTTAAATATATTTAGAACTTTGACCAAACTTCAGTTGGGGACTCATTTGCAGGTCCTAGTATGAGGACAAATCTTCGTGTATTTGTGACTAAATTTTCCTTTTACAGGGAAAAAGGAACTCGACAATTTATGGCTAAGTACTAGCGTTTCCTGAATTTCAACTGTGTCAAACTATTTGCAATGCATTAACTCGATTTTCCCCATTTAACCTGTGGCCACAATTTTAAATAGAATTTTCATTAATTTAAAAAATAAGGTAGCAAATAAGTATGATGTGAGTCTTAGGCCTAATTTGCTTAAAATGCTGAACTGTGAACAGTTGAATATCATCGTAGAACTTATCGTCTTCTCAACAATTACAAAACATAAAATGAAGTGACAAGGCCGACTCCCATTGGTTAAAGTTTTGGTTAAGAAACAGTGAATATTGTGACAAGTATTTATTCCAACCCGTTGACAAATGTCAAATTTCTTATCTTGAGCGCATGCAACCACAGTTAGTGCATATCGTAGAACCCAATCTAATTGGTTTAACTTGCTTCCCAAAAATCCATTTATTTATTTATTTCAAATGGCAGGCGTTTCGATAGTTATCATTAGCCCTTTAGATGACTCCGGGCTTCACAGAGGGGAGGAACATCAGGGGGAAAAATTCAAGAGGGGGTAGGGGACAGAAAGGTGATTCACAGATGTGAAAGATACAAACAGACACAAAGGCAGAGAAAAGGCAAGATGAGTACTGTGGTTGTGGTGGAATATGACATACAGTGGGGTTAAGGTAGTTAGAAGTCAGAAGTCAACTGCCGGTTAATAGACTTTTTTGCCGTATGAGTATGTGTTGCCCAGGGTGCACCACATGGAGGTAAGTCTATCGCACATCCCTGCTTCCCAAAATTTGAAGTTGTGAACGATTTTGTGTCATTTTAGGAAAATTAATAATGATAATAATAATTTAATTCATTAATCATTAGCAGTACTTTAAAAAGTATTAACTGATATGCACTAATTAAAGCTACTTAATCTGCAATCTATTGTGTTTTAAGAACAGCTAGTTTGAGCCGATTTGAATAATTTTAATAGGCACAATAATTTCCGACCAAACATTCAAATATACTGTTTGACTCTAGATTATAGCAGAAAATGTGTAAAGCGATAAGAGTAAAATTTCTCATCCAATTTAGACGGAGAACAAATCTCTGAAAAAAATAAAATTTTAAGCGCCTTTCTGAACTAGAAATAGTCAGACACAATGCTACATGCCTTACTCTTACTTCTTTCTCTAGACGCTGAATAATCCGGAGATCAGCTTCCACAGTGAGAGTACCTCACTCGTCAGTCTTATCCACCTGTCAGACTAGTCTTCCCTTTTTCTTGCCGTCAGCTGGAAATTCAGCTGATTCACGCGCGGAATGGTACATTTAATTGAAGGCCGATTAGGAAATAGAAAGCTTAAAATTATTTCTTGTGAATGGCGACTGCGCAAGATTCGAGATTCTTTTATAGCTCATAGTGGTATAAAAATTGATACTTTAACTGAGAGAAGCAACGGAGATTGCTTAACAGAGAGTTCAATAATGTGATAAAGAGGTGAGAAAGTGCAAAACAAGAATAACAGCGTTTTATTTCATTAAATTTTTGAATTCCGGTGGTGGAGCATTTGCTAAATGGGTAGTTCTGTTCCCCAAATACTGATTTCATGATTCATCGCCTTGGTAACAGCAAATTTCCGCGATTTATTGGCCGGGTTTTTTTAATTAAGAGGGATTGGCATTGCCGCTTAAATATATTTTCGCCTAAATTTATTAAAAAGGCAAATTGATTCTACTGGGTACTCCGTAGTTTATAACTTTAGCATTGTTGGAATGGGCTAGCGAAACATTTCATATTAACAGACTTAATTCCAAAAAAGTATTCTACTAAGGGTAATCGATTCAATGTGGTTTGAACGTATTTACTTATTGGAAAAAAATAAAATCTCATGAGGCCATTAGCAAGCATTTAAATGACACTCAGAAATGGAATCTAACTGCGCTCTAACTTTGGTAAAAAAACGTAATTAATAATTCCCAATTATCGAACTTCTAATTGTTCTTATCGATCTCACTATACTGAGCCAACGAATTCTCTTAATTTAAAGACATTAATAGATAGCATTAGTACAACTTATCTAAATGAATAAATTTTCTATTCGATTGATTTTTAAATAACTCCATCTGTGCTACTAGATTGCACTTGAATTTAACAATCATCAGCATTTAATGATGCTCTTTGGTCATTCTTATCATGTTCTGTTTACAGAGATAATCCTCTTGTTTGCATTAATGCGTGATTTTCGTCATTCATTAAAGGATTCCACTAATATTCCTCAAATTTATTGATCAAGAAACATCAATTGAGATCATTTTTACAAAAACTATGCTTTATGTTTCCATTTTAACATCTACAATAAACCATCCCACCCCCCCCCCCCCCCCACCTTCGCAGGGTTTCAGGAATTTATTCATCCATTTTTTACCTGTTTCCTTCGTTATTGATCAGCTATTTTCCCAAACGCCTAAACAATCCCATTTTTGTGCCTTCTTCCACCATTTCGCTTTGTTCTTCACTTTCCCTTCGTTTTTGTTATTTCTCCTTTTCCACTCCCTTTCTCCCTCTATTTCCAACTTTATTTTCAAATTTGAACGTTTTTGTTACTGCATTATTGATCTGGTAACGACGATTAACAGATATTTACTTTGTTATTAGTTACTACGGTTGTGATGATAAAATTGACAATTTTATAATATTAGTGGGGGGGGGGTTGTTTTAAATCGGGTAGTATCAGTAAATCAAAACAATCATTTAACCAGTACCATGGCATGGAAAGGATTCCGTTATAATAACTTTCAATTCCATTCAGACAAAGGTTTGAGGCAAATATTTGAAATTATTATTGCAATAATTTAACATTGAACTAAATCCTATTAGTTCATTTTCAAGTATTGTTGCGATTGTCTACTAATATTATTAGGACAAACGAGTGTTTAGCTCTATGGATATAATTTAAGGAAAGAATAATAAAATTATTTAATAGACTTGAAAATTTAATTTGCTCAGTATTCGGTATAGAAAAATATATGCCATTATTAACATGATCTTACTCAAAATAGTCCCCTGAAAAGCCCTGCTTGGGAAATCAATAATCAAATTTCAAATTAGTATATGGATTCTGTGGTGGTCCCATTGATGGACAGAAAACATAACCGTTTAGCACATACTTGGAGCACGAATGGTACCCTCTAGTATCACTACTTTTGACTTAAATTTTGTTGAGATGGTGATTTACGTTTTTGCCCGTTTTAACAAGTCCTCTCAGATTGAGTTGCCTTGGTTTCTTATTCGATTAACATTAATTATTATGAATCTACTGGTGCTTATTTATATATACCTCTTTGTTCATTTAGATAGTGCTCTGTGTTGTCATGGTAATTTCGGCATTCTCATTTGCACCCATCTTTTCCTGACCGATTGTTTGGCTTCATTTGCTTTGTTACCAGGAAAGGTGATTGTTTACGTGCTCTTATTTGTCATGTGTGATGTTTCATAATATTTGTAAAGTGGGGTGTGCGATAGACTTACCTCCACGTGGTGCACCCTGGGCAACGTATACTCATACGGCAAAAAGTCTATTAACCGGCAGTTTACTTCTGACTTAAAACTACCAACACCTCACTGTATGTCACATTTGACTACTTCCACAGTACTCACCTCACCTTTTTTCTATTGTCTCTTACATCTTTGAAACACTCTTCTGAATCGACTACTTCCACAGTACTCACCTCACCTTTTTTCTACCTTGCCTGTCTGTCTCTTTTACATCTGTGAATCGCTCTTCTATTACTTTCACAGTACTCACCTCACCTTTCATCTACCTTTGTTGCATTTCATATTCCCTTACTTCCACAGTACTCACCTCACCTTTTTTCTACCTTTGTCTTTGAAACATTTCTGTTCCCCCCTCCCCTCTCTCCTCGACTTTTTTCACTCTGATGTTCCTCCTCCTCTCTGTGATGCCTGAAGTCAACTAAAGAGCTGATGATAGCCATCAACACGCCTAACATTCGACATAAATAAATATTTGCAAAGTTCCTAGCCTATTCTAAAACTTTATCTGCTAACATTTTTACTTGATGCGTAGCTATTCAAAACAGATCTTTATTAAGCACAACTGATGTAGGTACTAATTTTTTAGAGCATGCAACTGCTCAGGCAGAACCATTAATCTTACCAGAGATTAAGTTAAAGAAAATTTTATATTCCGCTCAAAATCAAATTATGTGAATTTAGTCACCAGCTAAAATTTTAGTAGAATGGATTTTATCTTTTGAATATGGGAAATTGAGAAAAGTAAAAAAGCTCTCAACTTTTCAAACCGTGCAAAATCCGTGCCTACAACAAATAAATCAGACAAAGGCAATAACGGAATATTTTAATAGAACCAAAAATCAATTCTTATTAGCTGATCCTTAGCCTTCAGAGTGAGAAAAAATCCACGATCGATTGATGCAGAGGCACGGCCGGTCCCATATACGCAATCAGGCGGATAGAATTAACAAAGTTTGTTATAAAGTATTCCCCCTCATTTTTCAAGACCCTTTATACAACTAATTCAGACTAATAAACTATTTAAATAGTGATTGTTTAGCTCGTTTCAATGAGATAATATCGAGTTCGCTATCACTAAATGCTTTGAATCACATATTTAGCTCATATATACTCAATAATTTAACACCCAAAAATACAATGTCCTACGAAACTCTGCTTAAAAGAGAAAATTTGGAATTGAGAAAAAGTTGATAAGAGGCTTTTTAAGCAGTCCTCTTCTAGTCACCACAAGCTACTAATTTTAGGTGCTGAATGAGTCATCTTGAGGAATTCCACCCTCCTCCCCCACTCCACTATACTCCAGTAATTAATTGGTTGTCTTCATTTATGCAATAACTTAACGTATGAAAATTGACTTCTCCTCGAGCACTTGTGAGATCTTTTAGCCTAAAAATAACTGTTCAAATGACACCCAAAAATCGCGCAAAGATGGAATTAGCTATGAAACCGCTATTCCTATAATTTAAATCCTCTGAATATGCACTTTCTTTTGAGTTATTCCAAATTCAAAGCTCCTCGACCTAATGAGACGAAATGTTTCCCCATAAATATGGCAATAAGATTTATGTCAAAGGGGAAAATAGTTTTGAAATACAAAACGGTAGTCACAAAGTCTTCCAGACTATCCATGCTATTATATAATTAAAGTGTTCTATATGGCTCAATAAATTAATGGTCTAATATATTTTAACTTTTAGAAATACGAATGAAATTATATCCCTTACATAATTCTCGTGTATTTTTTATTCCTAGTAAAATAATTCATATAATAAAATTTGGGTTTACAAAGGTATCCCTGACTTCCAACTTAGTTGCAAGTGAGTAAAAATGCATTTCTGATACGAATAAACTAATTAAACATTTGAGCAATTTCGCATTGTGTCTCACCAGTAATTCGTGTAATGCTCTGTCAAATTTTTTAGAGGCTAAATAGAAACTTCTCAAAGCAAAGAACTCGATTAACTAAAGAGACTTAAATTTCATTTAGACAAAGGAAGATATTCTTTGAATTTGAAAAACTGGCAAATAGTGTTTTCATTTCTTAACCATTATTTAACTTATTACTTAGAAAGAAACAGCCAAAATAATATTTTGATTTAGCTCATCTTTCTACACGGTTAACCTTGAATTAGAAAATCTCAGGCCAATCTTATTAAGACATTCGTTTTTAAGTAACGAAAACTAAAATTTTCAGAGCCCTTTTCAACAAATTACAAATTATTGATAGTTTACCTATTCAATAAAGCAAATGTTTCTCAATGATTTTCTACAGTATGGACACATTTAGATCGACTAATTAAGTATTTATTAGGCCTAATTACACACTTGTCTATTTTTATTAATTTAAAGCCACTCAATCTAATTATACCCTGTAAGGAATGGTAGAAAACTGATGAACACTACTTTTGCTATCAACATCATTGGCAATTTCCACTGACAGTTAGTTTATTAGCTTGTTTCAACCTGTTTCGTACGAGAAGACTGTTTTGATCAAATATCTTTAAACAAGAAGCTTCATCATGCGGTTTAAATGTGGTCACGTGGAATATTTGTGGTGTTATATTGAAAATTAATGGGGGTGTGCGATAGACTTACACCTCCACGTGGTGCACTCTGGGCAACGTATGTTCATACGGCAAAAAAGTATATTAAATGGCAGTTGACTTCTCACTTCAAACTACCATCATCCCACTGTATATCATATTCGACCACTTTCACAGTACTCACCTTACCTTTTTCTCTGCCTTTGTATCTGTCTCTTTGAAACACTCTTCTGTCCCCCCCTCTCTACTTTCTTTCACTTTTACGTTCCTTCTCCTCTCTATGGAGCCCGAAGTCAGCTAAAGGGCTAATAATAACTATCAAAATGCCTGCCATTTAAAATATATATATTGAAAATTAATGCAGTTCAAATATTGAAGCTGCAATTTGACTTTTATGCCAAATTTATGCCCCCTCTAAACCCTCTATAATATAATCGTATTTAAACTTATAAGACTTCAAAAACAAAAGTAATTGAACTATAAGATATTTCCCCCTTAAATAAATAGTAATGAAATAGTAATAACATTCAGATACCAAAATCGATTGATGAAAAGCTTAACTAGGGAGAGATTGAATTGATCTCCGCTTTTAATGTGAAACGTCACAGGAACGAAAGAAGTTGCACGGAAGTAAAACGAAGTCATTCGCTTCAGTTTCGTTGTGTTCAGTGCCCTTATCTATCTAGTCAAATGTCATGTGATTGGTGCACAAACAGATCGGTGGGTGGCCACCAGAAGAGGATATTTCAAATCATCACTAGGACCTGTGGAATGAGAGCTTTCTTTAAATCGGGCAGAGGAAACCATCCCTCCCCACCTCACCCACCATATACGTTGGCTTGTGACATTTGTTATTCCCTACGAGCTCATCCAATTACAACTGAAAGAATATATAATCTCTTACATCAAAGTTTGTAAATTTTATCGAGTTAAGGCTGTTACAGGACAACTGGGTAGTTATATCTAATCCTGAAGATGGATTTATGTCAATACATCAGTAATTTTGTCATATAAGACACATTTGCAAAAAAGTCGGGGTAAAACAACGAGGTGATGGGTTATGCCCCATTGCGGGCTAAAAGTGGTGTTTAAATAATGCTTAGATAATGTTGGCCAACGAACTCTCGAATAATCTTACTGGGGTCAATAATGCCACTTACCGCCATTTTCTGCAGAGTCAAACATATTTTTAAGTAGATATCCTTAATAATGGACGTCAACACTGTGCTAGCAAAAAAGGTATTCCTACCTTGTAAACGCATGCGTCGACATGCGGAAAGTAGATGACTCATCATCTAGGTAGTCGTCATTACCAGGAGATGCTATTTTTGGAAGTAGGAGGAGGAGGTGGAGGAGGAGTGACGCACCCCCTTTAATTTGTCCTTTTTGTACTTTCCCAAAAGTTGTTTGTTATGACAGAATAATGGACTTGA
Organism: Rodentolepis nana; assembly: GCA_900617975.1. Lineage (NCBI taxonomy): Eukaryota > Metazoa > Platyhelminthes > Cestoda > Cyclophyllidea > Hymenolepididae > Rodentolepis > Rodentolepis nana. The sequence goes on from UZAE01012060.1 coordinate 28,615, forward strand.
GATGGGTTTGCTTGCTTCTCGCACTTATAAGTATTGTATAAACAAGTTTTCGTGTATTAATCTCTACTTTTAGTTAAGATTTATGTTTTTACTAAAATTGCCTCTTGGAGCCCTTGTATTATACAATGGCCAATCAAACAATTCTCCAATTGTTTTTATGAATAAGTCAATCATAATTATTAAAATTAGCTCAAAATAATATTTCTCTGCATCGACAAACAGAAAATGGTTTTTACTTTGGACTTTCTTTAAATCCAATATTTCCATCCATTTAAGACATTATTTAATTCAATTGTAGTGAAAATATTGGGAACCAGATAACTCATCTCTCATAAGGAAATTTGACACCTAGTACACATTTTTCAAAGGTACACACTTGAAATATGAGAAATTCATTTTAAACCTGCTTCAAATCAGATTGAAAAAATGTTAAATTGAACAAAGTAAGTTTTACAAGAACCCATCTACTTTAAAGTAAATACAGTTTAAATGATTTTTTTTAGAAATGAGAATGCTTGGAAACCTCTGATACGCCGGAGCACCTTAGGTACGATTAAATGCGGGCCCTTGGTTATTATTATGAGAGATGAATAAGTCGATATAGCACACAACTACTCTCCCAGTCAATAAGGAGGGAGAGGATTTCAAAACTTGGAACCTCAGAATATTAGGTCATAAAATAGATAGAAGCATGCGAATTGGCCTCTTTTTACTCTTACTTTTGTTTAATCGAATTGATATGATTGAAAGGGTTAATATATCCATTGGATATCGGGATTGGATCACAACTAATTTCCCTTAATTAGCAAGCTCATTCGTTTTTCGAACATTCGATTAGCAATGACGTTAACTATCTAATATAAGTTTTCTAAATATGGAAGATTTAGTTCATTTGCTGTCATTTAAACTCTCCAAAATTAAGACTTTTATTCAAATTATGCTTAATGATATTTTAAGTCAAAAGCCGTAGAAACTTTAAAGCGCTGTCTTAATTACAGCTAAATTCATGACTTTGTTCCATTTTAGGAAAGAAGAGCTTATGGAAATCCAGTCAGGGATAAAACACGGCCTCTTTTGTTTCAGTTAATCTTGCGTGTGTGTGGTCTAGCATTATTTCTTTTATTTGCCGAAGGGAACCGAGCAAAAGCGGTAATAACTTGCAACATTTTTCGGAACAAATTTTCCTCAATAATAGACAAATGGGCCCGAAACAAGTTTGAGCTTGAGGGTTTGGGTGCATTGTTGCTAAGTCAAATAAAATGAACATAAGATGTTAAGCACCCGTATATTTGCCAATGTAATTAAGGAATTGGGTAGGAGAAAACTGAGCAATCTTGAATCGAATTGATTTTGAGTGATAAAATAAACTTTTGTGAAGCTATTCATTGGAAATTTTACTAATTTTACAAACAAACAAATTGAAATTTGAGTAAAAAACAGGAAATGGGAAGACAGAGGAAGAAAGGACTTGGACCAAAATATATTAACTGCTCGCATAAAGTTAAAAATAACCCTCAAATTGGTTTATTGTTCATTAATACATTTCTGAACATCCTTCCAATATTTTAAACACTTGCATATTAAATGTCAATGGTAAACAAATATAGCGTTATTGTGTTTAAGATTCGGTTCAATTTAGTCATCAATCCATACCTCCAATTGGTTTGGAATTGGAATTGGATTCCCAATAATCTCTGTAATGCTCTACCCGTGAAAGCGATTGAACTTATTCATTTGGTATTTGAGGTGCCCGCATGGCTTTTTATAGCAATCCCAATCTAACTTAGGCTATCATCAATTACGATTGAATAGCTAAATAAATGCTCTGACAGAATTTCTCCTAGCAAATGAACTCTGATGCAATTTACTATTATTACTTTCTTGAGTTTTTTCTTCTTATTTCCATATTCACGTGTTTAAATTGTTGAAGCAAATGGACAGTCGAGCTACTTTGCTTGTGACCTCAATTATTTTATTAATTTGTAGATCTTTGTAGAACTGATAAGGAAATATCCTATTCAGGTAAACATTTGGTTTGATCAACAATCATTAACTTTGTGGTAGGAGACTACAAAGGACTACAAACGTGAGTTATTCCTTACACTTTCTCTCCTGAAATTTTTCTGTAAATGCCTCTCGAGCATTACCAATGCCCACAAACTCATTATTGTTCTTGGGATTAAAACGAAAAAATAGATGAATATGGAACAGCAACAATTTGGCAAATATGCTCACTGTACTGTCTTTTGGGGACAAGTGAAACAGGTAAGATTGGCCTTTTTATCTGTAACCTAATTAAAAGTTTATATTTTGATGAATAATATAATAAAATGCAAGATAATCTATCCTCGTCAAATATTATAGGTTAACACAGTGTAAACAACTTTAACGTGATTTACTTGTTGCTAAGCTTCATTTTTCCGTAGATTCGAAATTTTCGTTAATTTAATGCAAAAGTATATCCAAGTCTATTACAATTATTGTACAGAGATTACTCAACGTATACCAGTCAAAATTTTGACATCTGTTTCCTTTGCGTGAGTTAGACTCATCGTCTTAAGGGACTTCTATTTCCTTTCATCAAAATGTCATGAGTTGACAGGAGAATTTACATATTCTGGGTGGCCTACGACGTAAATATTTTTTTTCTTTTATGCGCACTATGTGTTATCCCTCAAGTTATTTGCAAAATGAAAGTATCCAGACGAAATGGACAATGATATAGTTAGTTTAAATAAGATTTACACAGAATTTAATGTCCTTTAGATAAATTCCAATAAACCGTTCGCAGCATTTGAATGTTATTGTGCAATCTCCACGACAGCGATATTAGACATGCAGTAACTTCAGGAATTACTTGACATACACTCGCGATCAGTTAATTAACGAATTATTCCTCGTGTTTTAAAGTGCATCAGCTTCAGTTATTGTAGCTTTCGTTGCATTTTAATTGAATTAAAATAATTGAAACTGAAAGAAAGTAATCAAGTGTACTTACTTTATCCTGACATTGGTTGGTGAGATTAGTGATAATTGACATTGAGTACAAATTTAATAAAACCTTTTCAATCTCGGGAAAGGTTTGCAACAAAACCGGTTAAATCTGCATGATGTAGTAAAATGCAGAATTTGAAAATATCTCACAAACTTAGCTTATTTGACTCTCAATATTTCAGTATTCTCTAATTCAAGTTTAAATAGTTTGAGGGACAAATTTAAATAATCTATATATTAGCTTGGCTATCGAAGTAGTTTTATTGTCCATCAGGATATTTGTTATTTGAAAGGAAATAGTTTTGGAATCGTTAGTCGTAGTGAAATTAATGAGATGATCATTAGGCAGATTTAAACACTGAGACATGAAATGATGAATCAGAAACACGTACTGTTTCGTACGACGGTTTAAATATCCTGATTTCAATTTGTGCATAAATCATATTTATTTGGGTAATTACGTTCTGGGCTAGATGCTTTCTAACGATAAAAATAACAAAAGTGACCTTAAAATGCAAGAATGGATAGCACTTAGGAATAAGAGAGAATCTAAAATATTAACTGAGAAAGGAAGAGTAATACTTATGTGAACACATGGAATGTGTAAAAAGATTATAAAGATCACATTATCGTAAGAAGATTTTACTCCTTATGTCATCATTCGTTATAATCAATTGCAAGACCTGAACATTGTCATTGAAAAGCATTCTTATTTTATGAGGAATGGCATGGTTTCTGTATAAAAAGCCATAGTAAAATTGTATTGGCTTAATCTTGGTAAAAATTTTATCTTGGATGACTAACACTCAAGTCTACAAAAAATTCATCTAAATATAAATGCGACAGAATAAACAAAGCTTTGCAACTACAAGTTGAACTAAAATGGTATAATCTAGCCATTACCATAAATTGCTAGCTATTTAAAACTGTAAAATGTTGGTATCAGCCTCTCACTCAAGTAAACATAGCCTATATGCCGAAATCTAAAGGGTTTCCAAAGTGATCGAGTACAAAAGGCGAATGTTGCCAAAAAGAATTATATTAACATAAGCTTGTTTTAAACAAATGAATGTTTTAATCTAAGCTGCCATAAAGATAAGCATGGCCTGCTTAATTCTTGGCTTGCTCTGAAGGTCAAAGTTGCGCTAAAATTTCTAAATGCCCTGTATTTAAAATTTGCGATCAATTATATGGGAGATAATTTCACCAGGAGTATTTATCGGGAAGCGGGGATAGCTTTCCTCCCAAAGTTGGAAAAAACTCCGAGCGTTGATAAGCGTACATGTTACATCATAAAATCGACTTAATATAACGTTGAATTTGCTTATTTATTCGAAAGGAAATCGAATGTTTTTGTGAAAAATTGACATAAAATAGGGTCTTCATTAATTCTAAATTAACAATTGTAAAATATCCATGCTTTTTGAGAAGAAATTTTCAAATAGTTGAATAATTCATTATATTTTTTGAAAAATAAGTTGGAATAGATCAAAATAACCGTGTATAACTCATGTCCACTAGAAAATAATGGTATTTATTAAAATCTTAAAACGTAAATACAATATACAAGACTGCTTCAATCTAATTAGATAAACATTTTAGTGGAGATTCAATGCTTGATAAAAGTTATTTGGAAATCTTTATCAGAATAGATTCTGATTGCAACGCAAGTAGAGAAGTAGCATTATTTTTAAGCATACTTAAAATTAATATGATACCGATGAGGAAGAAAGCTCATTTCAAGAAAATTAAAACCAACAATCAAAGATATTCGCTTCTTACTTTGTATGCCTCATTACCATAGCAACATACACGTAAACTAAGCAAACGAACCAATAGATGAGTGCTTTACTTTGGCGGGAATTCCATTTTAGAGAAAGTGTGACCTTAGTGAATGAGTTTGGGTTCAGGAAAAATACGCGCCGAATTGGACAATCGAGCTCGCCAGGAAATTCTTAATAATAGTAAAATCGACTCTTTGAACACAAATATCAATTCAACGAAAGCGGGTATTGTTTCGCAGCAGAAATTGGCTCAGGTTTTATGCAAAACTGATCGGGTAAAGATTTATGCAAAGCAAATAAACCATTGCCTGGGTAATTTATATTATCTTTTCGATTTCAGGCTCATCTCACACCCATCGAATCAAATTCTTCTAAACCCTCACAACAATCGATCTCCCAAATCGATCAAGGTGTTGATCATAAAAGTGGTATTTTAAACTCGTTTGATAATTTTCCGTTTTCCAATGAAATCTTTAAAGAAGCCGTTAATAGGCTTATCGAGCTTAACAAAGATAAACTTACTGATTCGCAACTTGTGGACTTGGTTTCTTCATTTTATTTAGTTACAAACCAATGCTTAAAACGTTAGTTTGTATTCTGTACTTTTTCTCAGCTTTTATTATATTTCTACTAATATTCTTGAAATTTACATGTAGAATTTAATGCAAATGCAGTGGATTCTTCCATTTATTCTTCTGCTAAGTCGCAGACATCGGATAACATTGATAAACACCAAACTGGATTTTCAGTAGAGAGTCTAGAGAGTGGAAAAGTCACAATAGCATCTGATTCACCGAACCCTCCGTTGACTTTAATGGAAAGAAAACGTCTGCAATGGATGCAGGAAAATGGTAAGTTTTACTTTTTAACTTGTACATTATAATTGCATTAGTTGAAGTAGACTCAATTTGGTTTGTTTTCATGTGGTATTTGTAGTCATTTTGATAATGTTGGTTCATTAATGAATATTTGCTGATCCAATTTAGAACTATTTAAACACGTCCTTTTAATGGCTAAACTCAGGGTCTATCCAATGACAAAACTTCCTTTGGGTGTATTCTAAATGGTTCTTGTGAACTATTGTTCTTTTCCTACTACTACTTAGGGTTTGGAAATATCCGGTTTCTAGAGAAAAAGTGACTTCGGTAGGCTGTCTTATTTTATATCACTCTTATAATGAATCGGTTCTCCCACTGACTTACGCTATTTTTAGGTTCTAAAATACTTTTATTGTTCATCAAAAATTTCCTTAATTTAATAAAGATAATTCATGAATCAATTATTTAAGATTGCTGTTTTTAAGATTTTAAAATGTTTAATAGGTTTGATATCCATCTCTTAACATACAATGACCGAATTACCAGTTTTTTGGAGAAAACTGTTCTAGCTTAGAGCTTAATTCTTTTCTTGAGTTAAGGGTTAAAGAATTATCCATTAAAGGACGAAATTCCGCTAAATTGTGACTTTTAATGCCATGAATTTTACCCTGCACTTCCATTCAATACCTCATTCGTCCCCGATTTAGGCTACCCTACTGTTTTCTTGTGTTTTGATTCTTCTGCCTTGTTATAAGAACTTTCGAATTTGACAGACGGAAAGCACCTGAAAAGCCTAACAATAAAATCCCAATTTATTTGTAAGGTATCGAGAAATTGTTACTTTTATGTTTGTGAGCATGAAATTAAGCTCATTTTACTTCTATACGAATTGCTATCTGGTTTATTCATTAGTGTTATCTATTCCCCTTCTCCTTACTATTATTTGGTAAATACTTTTAGAGGAGCTCGAACGTTTAAGCAAAGGTCGAGCCCTTCCAGCGGTTCATAATCCGACAATGGCCGAGGGTGTGATGCATCATGAAAAGGTCATTAACCCAGCTCCTCCTCCTGCAAAGGATCACCATCGATTCAAACGATCCAACTATCTCGCGGGGCTTCCAGTGGGTGAGGATCCGCAAGCTGAAGCTGTATTGAAGGTGATTCGAAAAGCTGTATTACACTTCATTTTGAAAATAAACTATTGAAGGGCTATATTTCGTTAAATGTACATTAATTCATTTTAGTCATTAATAAGCGCACGGCTGGAAAGCGATTTCTATTGAATTGTGAAGGAAGTAAGGAAGCTCTATGTTTTCACTCTTGGTACGAAGTTGCTATTGATAAAGCGGGGCTTTGGCAATTTTATCGATATTATTAACGCCAATACCTAATTTTAAATTCAAAATAGGAAGGACCTAGTTGGTTTGATTAATGCTAGCTCTAATTGTTCAACATTTCATGAAAATTAAATGAAGGGATGGAAAGTTTTTTTTACATTTCTTAATTCTCTATCTTATATGATGTTTTGTCTGTCTATCTTCAATTTAGTGCTCATCTTCTATTTTTTTTGCAAAATCCCAAAACTTATACGGCTACATCTCAATATCAACTCCAGTATTAATTGCCCTTTCGTGAATCTAGAATTATTGACATTTATTGGCCAAGGTGCACTAGTTATGCTTTTACGTGTATCCTAAAGTCAATTTTTCCCATCTTCACACGAGCGAATTATTGCATTATTCTAAAATATCTTTAAGGAAGCCTCAATATGCAATGAATTTCATTACAACCGGCAGTAAAAATATAGTTAGAAACAAAGGAAACCCAACCACAACTCGATGTCTGTAGCCACTCCGCATTCAGAATAGAACACACCTCTAGTCAGTTTCCCTTTCTTTTGAGAACTATCTAACTATATTCTAACTTTATCTTGAATAGAGCCTTCTATTTAAATGGGGGCTCTATGAATGACCACGTGATTTAGCCGATATTTGTTACCTCCCAAGTAAATGTTATCCCTTTGGGGTTTTGCTCTCATTATGCTCATTTTTCTCAACTGCCGTTGTGTATTTTCCTCTTTGTTAGGAGCAAAAGAGACGCCAATGGTTAGCCGATCTTGACCATCAGATTGAGGAGCGACGTATTGCACGAGAACAGGAACGCCTCAAAAATTTGGCACTAGATTCTGCCCCACCTAGGAGAAGTCAAGAAATTGATTCCTCTTTGACCGCACCTGCTTATACTGAGGTCAAATCAGCTAGTTATGGTAGAGGTCGTGGTCTAGCCGACTTAATGGGACGACAAGAATCGGAATCGGCTACCAAACGTGAGCGGCAACGGGAATTAAAAGTAGCGTCCTATAATATACCATTTATTTATAAAACCATGTGTCCTTAACACTAAAGGTAAAATGGAATATAATAATTAGACAGGCGGATGTGTAGTAACAGAAGAGAGAAAACAGTTTTGGGAAGAGAAAGTGGGTTTTGGTCCATGGGGAGAAGAATCCTTTAAAAGTAAGCCTCTTCTTTTCTATTGAAATGTTAGGAAATCAATTTTCTTTCGCTTTGATAAATATTCTCATTAGGCTGCAGACAGAGGTAGAGATTATTCCAATGCATTTTACAAATTAAACAAATTATTATATGAGAAGTTGTTAGGACTTTGAAACGCCGTCGAACAGATGACACTTCTAGATCCAAGTAACTATCAAGAGCGAGTATGATTTAGGGCAACCGCGTTCTAACAAGAACATGCGTTGGAGTTTTTTCTATCTTTTAAAGATCTCTCACTAAATCCCAAGTCAACACTAAGGACAACATTCTGGGGTGTGCCATTTTAACCCTTCCTATGGTTTCTAAGAATTAAAACGGTATAATCTTTGATATTAGAAGTCATTGAGGTGATGATAGTACAAGAACATTCATTTCTTTTCGAGGTTGGTGGCTTAAAACCTCGTCATTTTCGCTTGAATCCCCTTAAGATGGGGATTTGCGGTACTAAATATAAGAATTGAATGTTTGTAAACCTAGAATTTTTCGTACCGATATAATTTTATGCCGTTCCTCTCATCATAGGAAGACATCTTAAGCAACAGAAAGAATGTTTTCAAAAATCAATGCAATGGGGCCCATTTATTTTATCTCTGTGAAGTTTCCTATTGCTATAACATCAATGGGAATAAAGATAATGAATACTAAATCAAGATTAGGTTAATTGAAGGTAGATAAGTGGGTTCAAATTTGTCCAGGAAATTTGTCTGACTAGTATGCTAGCGTGCAAATGGGATTTAATATTGTTACAATCTAATAACGAAATACGTTGAAGATGTATTGCTTGTGAAGGAGGCGTATGCCGAACAGATGCGGGAACGCGACGAGAGGCGTCGGAAAGAGCGTGAGGCAGAAGCTAAAGCAGACGAGGCAATTCGTCTTGAAATTGAGCGCGAACGTCGTCTCATCGAAGAACAAGAGCTCAAACTTGCTCAGCGTCGTAGACAAACTGAGTTAGAAGCTCAAGAACGTCTGATTCTTAAAATAACTGAGAACAATGAAAAGCAGCCCCAAAGTAACATTCATCACTCTTCTAGCAACGCTAGTCGAATACCCCGCTCCACTAATCAGGTATTCGTAATAAACATTACTTAATTATTATTCAGTAGTTGCGATTTTTAATTCCACTCGTTATCCTTTTCAGCCGGTGTCGCAACCAGGAAAAAGGCCAAATGATCTCAAATGTATAAAGAAAGAGCAATTTGGGAGTACTTATACCATTTCTAACCCAAGTGAGTAAATCATAATGTTTTGATTGCGTAACTTATGATGGTGTTCGTAACTGTCTTACTTTCTACCGACATTCCAGCTGGGAGATCAAATAGTGGTTCAATTGACGTCCATAACCAGAATCGAATAAATAAAGATACACCAACAGTTATTCGAACGGAATCTACTTTGATATCTTCTAGTCCTCCTTCTTTTCCTCCTAGTCGTCCAACTTCTGATTTCTTATCAGCTATCGCTGATCCTGATTTTGCATACCCTCAGGTATAGCTTTCGTTTTATTTCTGAAATCGTCCTCTATGAAATGAGAGATTGTATTGTGTCCAATTAATAAAAGTTGAGTTTTTTAGAAACCGAAATTGATTTAAGTGAGTTAAGATTGCGTCTGCATCCCTTCAGATTAATTTTCCTCGTTTTACTATTCAGCCGTAATGATCCCCTATTAATTATAAGTCTTTTTACGGTACTTCTAGAATTTTGTACGTCAGAAATCGTTTCTTTGTTTGCACCTGGAAGTGCAGCTAGGCACCCGCCTAAAAACAATGATTAAGATGGAAGTGTTTGAGGATTCTGCTGTAACTGGAAGATTATGATTCTATGCCGCTAAACTAAAATGCGGTTATCTTGTTTGTTAAATAGCGCCGAAGAAAGTTATTAAACTTAGTGGCATGAATTGTGTTGATATGTGCTCTGGTGGCATTGAGATGAAGTTAGAAGTCACGGATGCACGTTAAAAGCAAAGATTAACGATAAGGCAGTTTCCACCAATGGCCTCCTGAAAACTATTCTTTCCGAGACAAAAGCTTGGAAAGCTGAAATACAAAGATCTGAAATTATTAATTAACAGGAGTGATCAAAAGAGGGATAACCAAATTCGATTCTCCTTAAAGTCATTCGTCCCAAAGATGAGTGCTGGGAGGTTTCTTATATGCCTTCATTTATTCAAATAAGAAACAAAGATACCACTGATGTGCAACTTACAGATAGTGGAGGAACTAGAACAGTCCCACAACGGGATAACTGAAGAGGATGTTGTGAAAAGACTTAAACAGATCCATCAAAACTTTACGAAACCCAATGAAAACAATTCTGTTAATAAATGTATCAGGAAAACAAAAAGACGTCTAAGAATATGCAAATGTCGCACAGACAGAAGGGGTGAAGTGCAGGATAAGTAGGATTGAGTTTATCGCGGCCTCCATAAGAATTTGACGATTGTAAACACTCTCCTTATGTTCTCCAAGCATTCTTTCCTTTCTAGGAATCTCGAGATTCAGCCCTTCGTGAAGTTTCCAGAATCAAAGAGGTAAGAAATATTTCGAAACGTCTTAAATATACAAACTTTCCACCTTGCTAATTGGTTCATTTTTTAGAACCTGGCAAAACGTCAAAACGAACTCAGATCGATGCAGCAGAACTAGTAGAACCATAAAAAATATTGTTGTTGTCTATCATGTACACATTTTTTAAAAATAAACTGCATTCTTACATTTCTCAATTGCTAACACATATCCTTTTAACGTATGAAGGTTAAAGGAAAAAATCCAACGGCCAGTAAGAAAATATTCGAATTCCAATTTCGCATATCAATTAAAAGAAGAAATCCAAAAAACATACAAATATACAAAAATGAATAAAAAACAGAGCTAAGAAGAAAGGTATTTGGGAAAATGTACGTATAGAAAATGAAGAACGTGTTTGGAGTAAAATTTATTCAAAGTTAGGCATTAGGATCTATATACAATGGAGTTGGGGGAAATTCTGACGTTCCAAAATGCTAAAATACCTTTATAAGAGAACATCACGATAGTCAGGTCGCGTTTCGACATCAAGATTTTGTAGGATTCTAAGAGTTTCCAGACTAACTCGGATTTGAGCGCGAATTTCGAAAGCCTTTTTGCGAAAAACTTCCGCCTTCTCATTTAGGAATTCTATACGTTGACGAACGCACTCAAGGGCCTCTGCGGGAGTCATTTCAACATGAAAACCTAAACCAACATCGACGTAGAGTTTCGCTAACGATGGTCTGAAAAGAATACAGGTCGTGGTTGGATAACCAGGATATGTTAAATTTCTTACATATTCGCTTTCATGTAAAAATTAAGTCCCATGTCAACCATAGTTTCAATGCCTTCACTGTCTTCAGATTTTATGTCCATTTCAGAAAACTTCTCAAGTAGGTTTTGAAGCTCAAGGTAACTCGAAATATCCCCATACATTGCATCACCAGCTTCAAGCACGCGTCTATAAAATAAATATCACTAAAAGAGGTTAGTATACTTCAGATCAATGCGTAATTTTTCATTGATGAAAGTTTCAATCTTATCGATCTTCTCAGTACAAGCTGTGGCTTCTTTCGACATTATATCTAAAAACAAATAGATAAAATAGTGTTAAACTTTTTATTGATTAAAGATTCACGAAAGAAAATGTGCAGTCAATTTATGCGAACTTGCCACCTTTAAAGCGCGAGTACTAAAGCGTGATCAGGGCACCCAAATATTTTAAAATTGAGGATTTTCAATCACTTATTAAAAACATAAGCACTTTATATAACATTTAAATAAATCTTATTTCTAGATGATTAGCGTAAAATATTATTAATTCTTTCATGAAAATATTTGATTTATTTTCCCAGATGGTTGTCATGGTAAACAGTCTGTATTTGCGGCTTATTTAAGTGAACACACTTATTATCATCATTTCACGTAACAATTATGCTTTATAGTATTTATCCTTCTAATTAAACCGATTATAGAATTTTAGTACTTCCGTACGTATTAGGATATTTATTTGCTGCTTAATTTGTGCTTATATTTTACAACAATTGATCTTGTAGTTTAACGTGGTATTACATTAATGAGTCTTGAGCTTATTTCCGATGCATCCTGCTTATCAGATGGTGGTAAGCTTGCCTAGTATTTTTAATATTGCAGTTAGTCTATAATGGTTTTAAAAATATGCTTTCAAATATGCTAGATGGGTGTGAGAATGGAAACACATCGAAACATGTTAGATTTAATCTTCGCTCCAAAACTCCAAGTTCAATGCCATCAATCCGGCTCCATTTTGCTGATTCGTTCCCACGGGATAACCTGGAGCTAACTCTGGAAGATGAGACTGACAATGGAGACATTTCACCGCAACCACTTCCATGTTTAAACTCGGAGGCCTTAGATCTCTCCATCTCGGACGAGCCGCAACTGCCACATGATTTTGGGGCCTTATCTCTCGATATTCCTCAAATTAATTCAGTTCGAAATCTTCAAGAGGAAGTTATTAAACTGGCTAGTCGTGTACACATGGCGAAGAATTCTGTTAGTTTTGCTTGCTGAATAATTCTTTCTTATTTCTTTTTTGTTTGCCTAGACTTATGCACCTTTGATCTCTTTCTTAGTCGGATTCAGTTTCTGACGCTATGAAAACAGTTCTTCAAAAGCGTGAAAAAGAAACAGAACTTCTTGGTGGAGATGGGCTTAAAGTCTGTGTCAATTTTACCCCGGATGACCGTTTATTTAGCTCCCTCCCCACTTTGGATGATGTAAATGAAGAAGATTTGATACGGGAAGAAAAAGATCGCTTCGCGAGACAAAGGCATCGCGTACTTGCAGAAATTTGTCGTGTTCATCCACCGAAACAGGTGAGTCAGTCATTATCTTGACAGTCCGACAGTGTTTGTTCAGTTAGTTTAGCTTTTAAATTTTTTTTTCTTAACTCGAACTTTCTTCAATACGTGTAGCTTTTAATAAAAATAATTTATTATTTTAAAGGAAAATAAACGATCAACGTTTTACATTCTTTTTCCCTGCTCCAAGATTGGGCAAGTTTTGGTAAAATTATTCCCCCTTAATTTTATTACCTATATCTCTTCAGTACTAGTGATTGTTAGTTTTAACTGCTACACTTGCATACTACCATCACGGATGCATAACGAATTGTGCTGGATCATTTGTTTTCTATTACCAAGACTTTGTACTTACCTGTATGTGCACAGTGCTTATATCGTGTATTAAATTCCCTTTAATTCATCTAAAATTTGTTATTCCTTTAAATATATATGACTATTGTTTATCAACTAGCATTTTGGCTTTTGGTATAGTAGCGATTAGAGCATTTTTCAATTTTGTAACTTTCACTGTTTGAAAGAATAAACTTTTTTTCATACTGAAAGCCATTAAGCGCTTTAGTGGACAAAGCTACTGTTATCATTATGCAAAACAGCGTGAGAGAAACTGAATGGCGTTTTATCTCATCGATGTACTCTTTGATGCCTCTTAGTCCATCCTTCATGGTCTTATGCATCTTTATACTGTTTCTTCCTCTATTATCTCTTCCAAAAGATCTCATTTAATAAATACTTGCCTAGACCGCTTTTGGAGGCATGATCGAAATAAGTCTCCATTAAGACTCCATTTTATGAACGAGACAAGTTGATAGTGAAATTCCATAAAATATAAAAGGTGGGAGTGATGAGGCGACCACAGCGGCCATAATATCTTGATTGAACAAGGAATGTGAATATGAGTATATCTTATAATCAAGCCAACTACTGTTGTTCTCGTATGCTCGGTCTATGCTCTGCAGTCAAGTTAGACTGTGCGCGAGAGGGCAAGTGCTTCTTTTAATGATATCTAGGTCGCAAGCCCACTTTCCTTCCATCTTACTGACGATATTTTTGTCAAGGCTATCAAGATATAGACAAAGACCTTACTTGACCACAACCCGTGGGGTGTAAGTTCTTCATCCCATCGCAGTAAGGCTTTCGCATCTATAATCCTCATACATGTTGGTAAGCTAGCAACCCCACCACTCCCAACATAAGCATTCATCTCCAGGGCTTTTGCAGAGAGGTAAAGTTTGTGGCCAAAGAAAGCTGGTTGTTTTTCCTGTCTTTCACTCTTAATGTTTCCAAATTTGAAATCCGCTTCCCACACCGTCTAGTTATCTAGTTAATTAAATACTGTTTTCTTTATTTTATCGCATTATATATTCAAATCATTTTAGGAAATCCTCCCAGAACCCAATTTACTAAAGTTCTTTGATCCCAAACGCCATATTTTCCAATCAGCTCGCTTGGATGTTCCCCGAATACCCATTCGCCAACCCATTCTACAGAGCATAAACACATCTAACCATTTAGAAGCAGTCCGTTTGGACTATTGTCTTTGTACTGAACTCCCCTATTACTTGTAGTAGTTGCCTTTAATGGATTATTTCAATATCACTTAAACCTCTTGAGCAGCGCTTTATAAAAAGGCCAAATAAGTTGAAAGACGTTCATATTCCATAGTTGAAAATGCAGACAAAAGAAATAATAATTGTCAAGGGTTATGGATTCGATTAAAAGTGATACTAGTGGTTCATCACACCGGTAAGATTCGGTTGCGCAGTTAGAAAGTCTGACAAAAAGTCATCGAATTCTCGCAGTGTCTTCTCGTGCCTCTCTAACTCATCCCCAAGAGCATTGGGATCAAACACTGAGGATGTAGATGTGTTCGTAGCAGCACCTGGAACACGAAAGAGATCAAGATCGGTTTTGGTTCGCAACTCGGTCACTAAATGCGCCATTCTTGCGCAACCACCGCCTGCAGACGACCCAGCTCCAAGATCTAGGGAAGCGAACGCAAGGTGAAGCGGAGCCTTATTCCGACTGATTTCCTCTCCACCGTTTACTCCACCACTCTCCTCGCCCTCAAATCCTCGGGGCGACTCTCCCGAATTGTTGGTATTTTCTTCACTGCCCTGTATGCATGTGGAGCCCTCGAGGACTCCACCGTCATCTTGGAAGTAATAGTAGCATCCTGTTGCCTCATCAAAAATGGTTTCACCTTCATTGGCAAATCTGTAGGCTCCATCTCCAAATTCTTCCTCTCCATTCTCATTCTCCTCTTGCAAGTCCTCTTGAAAGTAATCGTCATCTGGATCTGCGGTGGTTGCAAATGCAGGGCGAATACGCCTATTTAAACGAAGAAAGAATTCATTCGTTAATTCTTGAAGTTCTGTAGTCATCCAATTTAATTAGTAATGCAGACAAAGTGAAATAAACAAGTCTAAATTTTCGATTTTCATAGACTCTAGTCAAAATAGAGCAAACAGGATCCCTAACAGAAGGCCTTAGTAAGGGTCGATTAATGAATAATTAACTCCTTACAGCGGTTCAGTTACTAATGATTAAGAGGCATATTATTCCAGAAATAGGTTTCAGAATTTGTGATCACGATAAATATTGTCATGGATGTTAGGAATAACAGGTAATAGATTAATTAATGCCTTTCATGTTTTATACTCATCCTAATCCAAAATAATGTTAATTTACCAGCCTGGACTTACTGAAAGTATGAATATTTACAAAAAGGGTTGACTGGGGATTGGTATAGCAAGAAAAGCTTGTCATTTTTCATAAAAAATAGGTCAGATGATAGATATAATGCAAAGTTCCAGAACCAAAACAATAATCACTTGATATGTAGAATCTGTTAAGACTGAAAATGATGGAATTAGACAGTTCATGATCTATCAGGTTGATCCTGCTCGTTTCTGCATTTAATATAGTTAAAAATGATTAGATGGCGAATATGAATGTCACCTAAGAGAAAGCACGACAATTTATCGGTAATTGTGCTGACATCCTCATTGATTAGCATACCTCACTACGATATCTACTTTCGAACTGCTTTTACTTAAGCGTCAAAACTATTCGTAAAAATAGAAAGTTTCGTAGATTTGAGGCACTAGTCAATCTATCTTAGTAATGAAAGACTACCAATTTTTCACAAATTGCTTACGGTCTTCTAGAGCGAGGCCGCCGAGATTGCACTTGAGATAGGGGTTGAGGAATATGTTCTTCAAAATCAATGTCGTTCAAATTGATTCGATAGCGAACAGAGACATTGAGGAAAACACTGGTGGCTTCAGGACCGACAGCTAGACCTGTAGCGAGATGGCCAACCTGACGGCATACCACAGCATCTGCACCTAGTCGATCAAGTGGGACTTCATCTCGACGTAGGGTGTAGCACATCAAATGCTGTTGGTTTCTGGAAAATTCGTAGGCTGAAAGTAACATGAAACATTTGCAAATTAAATTCTGAGCCAGAATATTGAATGTACTAAAATTATGCATGGTATGTATCGAGTGACAGCTATGAAGATGGAAGGAGATACACGACCACGATAACGAGGAATTTTTTACTATAGTAGAAGAAAAGGATTCCATTAATTCAAATATCCATTATCACCACCAAGGGTGAAGGGAATCGATGACCATTTTGTAAGATCTAGCCAATAGAGCTCCCATAGTTCAGCCTTCCCATTGGTGAACTCGGTTTACAGGCTTGTTCATCAGTTTAGTTGTGAGCCTACTTCTTGATCACTTGGTGATTCAAACTCATATAACCAAACGATTAAATACCTCACAATTCGAAACCTATGGACTTGCAAGTGTACTCCTGTTAGATTTTAACTAACCGGAATCCATGTACTTAATTGGAAGGAGATCTTTTCACTTGTACAAATTTAGTGACTCCATATATCGATAAACTGACGGCAACACCAAATAAGTACAAAACTCCAGGGCAAAATCGGCTTTATAAAATACGAATTAACTCATTGCAACGTCTTATTCCACACTACGTAAATACTGGCATTCAATTACGCATTCCCCATTTGAGCAATTGAAGGAAAACCTTAAATCTGCCATCACACACAAGTCTAAAGGGCTAATAAACGATAAAAATTCTTCTGATGAACTTTGTGATGTAAAAGCGAATAATGGAAGAATGCTTGAATTAAGTAGACTAACATGTCACCCAATATATATGGTTCTAAGTTGAATTTATGACTAGATCCTTAAGTTCAGGAGTATGTCAACATTAAAAAACATTGATTTCATCGAGAGATGGAATGCCCCTTTATTTTCTCCTTTCAATCATCTTGAAACCGAAATGAAGGCTTAAGCAAAAATTCAAGTGCACACAAACCCGGAAGCATTCGAGTAGTGACCAAGAGACTTTTCAATAGACTCCCCAGACGCTCAAACAATCGTGATCGTCGAAAGTCTTGAACAGAAAAATACGCCTGTTGTCCTACGACAGAAGTGGGGTCATTCGGAGATGGTGTGGGAGAGGGTGAAGCAGCAGGCGGAAGGGAGGAGATGGCTGGCTGGAGACCAGAGTGATTTGCTACTACCTTGGAACAAGGCAGGCGACCACGACGAAGCAAGTTGTCCTCAGTGTCCAGACGAAATTGCCACACTTCGAGGACAACTAATTGATTGGCACCATTCTTCAAGAGAATCTCTAGGCTGATAGTGTCACCTGTAAAAAGCAACCACATTTAACCTATTTCTACAATCATTGGAGGTCCTTAACTTAATCAATGCTTGGTTAAGCTTATTTTCTTTCTTGTAACAATCAAGGCTGTGCAAAAAACGAAGCTCCAGGTAAAGAGAAAAGCTTAAAAAGATGAAAATTTTTGATATAAAAAATAATCGTAAATTCGCCTTTTTAGGGAAATCAAATTCAGCCTCACTGTATTGTGGAAGAAAAACGGAAAGGAATTGTAGATGGAGTTCAAGTTATATTATCTACATATTCTGAGGCGGCAAACTCAAAATCACTGGCACGATACCTAGCACACTCTTAACTGCGTAATATAAAACAATATCAAACAAGATCTAAATTAAAATTGTTCCGGTATTTAAAGTGATTTCTCATTCCTAACGCGGGAGTAAATCGTAACGCTGATAGCAACTCATTAACTATGCTCACATAGAAACTTATAAAACAGAAAATGTTGACCACTACTTCACGACAAGGCGAGTACTTTTGCTCAAATCGAAGTTAGCAGGTCAATACTGAGAATGCACCATTTGGAAAAACGCAATTAGTCAAGATCGGCTATCATTAACGCAGAAAAAAACCATAAAAACAATACAACGTACCCATTTTGATAGGAGAATTGGAATCGAGATTCTGCTTAATCGTAGCTCCGATTTCTGGATCCTCTTCAAGGTAAATCATCTAAAAGTAGAAAAGCTATAAGTTAAGTCTACTAGAATATATTCATCAGTAATAATAAAAGTAAGGAAACCTACAAGATTATTACGAGCTCCAACATCAGAGATACAGGCAGTCGCATAGGCATTACCACTACGAGACTGTGCAATACCGTAGATAGATTTGATTATGAATGAACGAATGCATCTAAGGTAAAAGGGAAGGGTGATACACAAATGACAAATTAGGCAATAGCAACGCAACATAGCATCATACCAGACAGGGTGCAAAAGGAATCCTTATAAATATGAAAATTGACTTTAAAATCAAATTAGAAATCAATAGAAAAGCAATTAAATGTTAAATAACACTTACCGTTCAACAGGAGTAGTTTCTTCTGATCGTGGTATAGACATAAACTGAAATAAAACAGGAGAATTAGGGATGCAAATGTAAAATATAGAAAAGAAAACAGTCTTGGAGTACGAGCACATCATTATTTAAGACAAATGCAGTGATACAAATGAAAGCAAACAATGTAACTGAATAGCAGAGGAAAGAAAAGAGGTCAAATCATCTTCAAATCAGCGAGGCAGAAATCCTGAGGTTGGAAAAGTCGTGCATCGCAGTTCCATGAAAGCCCATGTTTGCAAAAGCAATACCGAACTCCGAAATGGAGAACCAGCTGAAAGCTGTATAAAAACAAAAGTTACATTAAATTTGAAACCAAATAATGAAGATAATGTTTAAAATGTATGAAATTACCATTAGGCTTACAGAGAACATAGTGCGCATAGTAATGCTTGGAGGCAAAAAGTGAGAACAATAACATCAATGTTAAAAAGTAAGCTTTGTCTTCTAAGGAATCCTTAAACTAAAAAAAATAATTCTAAATAAAAATTAAATACAGGTTCAGGTAGAAGACTCCGACGAAGCAGGCCAACATGAATATAAAACTTTAAAGCCATACATAGAAAACTTGATATACCAAAAGTAATGAAAAAAAACTCATGAACATCTAAAAGTTTAGTTAATGAAAATTTATCTTACTGAAATTGTCAACCGTGGATACTATGGATAATCCACAAAGAGATAGGATATCAGTCAGTTCAAGCACAAACGAGCCAAGTATACTTAAGCTGTAGCTTTCCCACTCGTTTACTTTGTCAGATAACTGCTTGTGCATATAATAATACAAATATGCAGTACCGAATCGAGGCACTGAGTGAGTAATGATACAAAATCGCCACCAATGCAAAAGAGGCCGCATACAAACAGCCCCACTTATTGAAGGAACAAAATTATGAACTCCACACTTCGACTCCGTGACTTCATCAAAGTAGAAGAAAATAGCATAGCATAAACTCCCAAGCATACAATAAAAAGGGAGATAGATGGTGATTCTAGCAATGTCACGGAAATCCACAGTACCCAACCGTCCCATCTTATTGGGTGACTTCATATCATCTGAAAGTCAAACGGTTGATTTAAAGCCTTAATTAACTAAAATTAATTTTTACCATTTTAAATGTAAATCAAACAGCAAACATAAGAACAGTCTTGGAATTGATATATATGTAAATATGCTAATTAGTTAGATTTTGATTAACAAATATTTCTGAATGTGATTTGGATATTATTTGAAATACAATTTTAATCCTTTAACGGATTCTTAAAAATAATCTTAATTATTAGAAATGTAAATTTTTATTATTTGCTTAAAGATCGATTGTAATCATGATTGTGCTTTCTTCTCATTACATTGGATTTCGTCCCAACATTCTCAGGAAATGCCTAAGACATGAATTTAAATTTCCATTTTAAAGTATTTCTTACAATGAAAATTGGCTGGAGAAGGGAATCTTTTGATAGATACATCGTCACTTGTTGTGCATATATCGATTTACAGCATTTTCTCAACCCTATTAATTTTCAAAGTATATTTGACACGGAGGATTCACGTACATAATTTTCTTTTTCTATTAACTTTCGCCTATGGTGAATGCTCATTAATGACATGAATATAACCTATAACGCCTTCAATCTCCATAGTAAAGTTTTTTTACGTATTTATTTCATACACACTATTTTATATTCAATTACTTGATATCTTCAAAAATTTAATGATTTAATGAATCAACTATCAGGAAGCAAAATTTATTTTGCCACACATTTCTACATATAGCTGAAAATGTGATTAATGAACTTCTCAGAAGATGAAATTGGACTGGAGTGGAATAATAATATTAACGCAAACTATTACTTCAAAAATATATCATATTGTGGCGAATTTACATAGCTTAATTTTGTAAGCTACTGACTTTCTAATGAAAGCACTTTCAAATTCTCAAAAAGCTATTATTACTTTTTTGAATCTTTACAGTTTTTCTGGCATATTCCTCGATTATGGAACTAGCTAACATTATTATATCTTACCTGTATATAAGTAGTAAAATATCATTTCCATAAAATAATTTAACATAGCAATATTCGCTTTTTAAGATCAAGGCAGAGTAGTTATATAAAGAATAATATATTAAAGTATGTGGTGTACATTCAGTCGTTATGAGAATATAGCAGTTTCATTAAGTTGATCGGTTTGCCTTATTCTAATTCGAAGAAGAGAAACTTTGATTAGTTGCGTATTATTTGAGAAAACCAGGAATGGTAGTGAAATTAAAAACCTTTTACTGAATATATTTACAAAAATGCCTTAAATTGACTTTTTTTGTTCGTAGCACAAAGGGATTGTTAGCGTAAATTACCATTCTAGCAACTCGCAATGATTAATTACCACTTTTAACATCTAGTCAAATAATTTCAAAAGCTTGGTTATTTCTTATCTTAGCAAACTAGCAGTTTGCCATTTATTTATTACCCATAAGCTTATTAATCGAATGACAAAATTGTACTCACAAAATTCAGAAACAATTTATTTTAAAATCCCTAAATGAAGTTTTAAAATAATTTAACGTACAAATAATGCAATAAAATACGACTTAGATACAAATGAATTGCAATATTCTCAAGGTCTTTTTTTAAGTAAGCTAAATAATACGAAATTATTTGGTGGTTTTCGTGTCGCTGGGCTTATAGATGGAAGAGCCACAAAAGGACATAGCCGAGATTGAGAAATATGCTGATGATGAAGATAGGTTAGCAAGTCCAAGGAGTCCAAAAAGAACTTATTGTTCCAACAAATCTAATCGCATTCATATGGAGAGTCAACAGAATAACAAAGATAAGCAGCAAGAAGCTGTTATCAGGCAGAATGAGAAACATCAGAAGTGATTTTACAAGTTTTTTATGATTAACTAGCTAAACTGCCATCCACATTTGTGCTAATAAAGTTTGTGAGCAGGATTAAATTTTGTTCTTCGTCCATATCATGCCTTTTAAATTTTAAAACGTTCACATTATGACTTATTTTGATTTTAGAGTTACGTATACATACATGTATGTAAACATAGCGAGCTATTTAACATTTTACTTATTATAAATTATTTTCTTAACTTTTTCCATTACTTACTCGTTAATTTAAATATCGGCCTTGGAATTGTTTTGGCTAATTTCTATTTATTTACGAAATCCCCTTGCAGAGTGCACATTTCATGAAATTGTACAGACTAGTCTTAACTCAAAATATTAGTGTGTAATGGGTAATATTTCGCAACTAATGACTATCCCTATTCACCTTTTTTACTATTATTTAAACACTTAGAACCTCTGATTTGTTCACCTTTGTCTACTCAAATACAAATTAATCGGATGGACATCTATGTTTCTTGTGATTGTCTTATTTTTGAGTGTGAATTTCATAATTTCATGAATGGATCGAAATTTTTAGACCTCAATGTAAAAAATGTTACTTCAATCACGCACACTATGATGTATAATTCTTAATTTAATATAGAGTAGGCACGTACTTTTATGCGGATGCACTTTAAAAATATCAGGCCTTTCGTGAATCTTGTTAAAGAAATAATTAAGTGCAGGTTTTATCCCAAATGTATCTACACGCATTTCTTGGAAAGTCCTTTCGCAATGGCTCTATGCAACTGCGGAAGTTAAGAAAAGTAGGTTGATTCAGAACTCCAGTTACCTTCTCAGTGTTTTCCTGGCCTTTTATTCAGCTGGCAATATTTCTGTCTTGTATTTACACTAAGCGGTAGATAGAAGGAACAAGCATGAAGTAATTGCCATACTCTTTCTTTTACCACTCCTAATTTATTTGCTTGCGCCCTTTTTTCTGCCTCTACTTTATTCATAGGGTACCGTTTCTAACTCCCAATTCTTTGGCATGGTGGATTGTAAGCTGACACTTAGATTCAATGGTTATTTTTAAGAAATGTCTAGTTCAAAAATGTAAGCAGAATCGGTGCCATTTGTTCATTTGATAAATAGACGTTCAGGCTATATGATAAGATGAGCCAAACAATTACGTGAAGGCATTTTGTATATGAATTTCAATTATCACGTGCTACATCTACAGGCTAACATTGCGACGGAAGCACCAAGCCATAGCCTTTCTACTCAATCAATAACAATTTACCTAATCTTCATTATGAAAAAATCACTTCTATCGTTATTTTACTCTAATTAAAGCTAGGATTCTTTTGCAATATTGCTGCGCGCCTAGCTGGGTTATACTTCAGCCATATTTACATAAAGACAAGAAGGAAAGAATAGAGAAGTCTGTAGTTCACACAATGGCTCTACTTCAATTTAATAAGAAGATATTTCCTTTATTATGGAGTCGGGATATTAGGAGGTGCTAATTAATCAATAATTATAGCAATCATTAATTGCTTTACCGGACATAAGCGTGATTACCCGAAACTAGTCAAACCAATATTCAAAAGATGTTGCGTCTAAACTTTATTCAGGCTCATTGATATTATTTGCCTCACCTTACTAAAACTCGTAAAATTGTCTCAAGTACATAATATAATCAAAGGTCTGGTGGCAGAAGACGAAAACTTACATTTTACTACGAATTCATAAATACGAATAAATAAAAACGCCATTGAGCACCTTCGAATCCGTTTTGTACTGTACAGATGTGCTCTGAACTGGTGATGCTTTCATTGCGTTATAATTTCTAGCCAGTTTTCTTATAGATGTTCAAACCCTTTTTAAAGGCCAATGGATAAAAATTTGAGCTTACTTCTCAGTGGTGCAGTCGACAGCGTGCTCCTAGTCCAAGTCTTGGACGCGCTGTGATATGGACGACCGACCGCACTGGTTAATTTTAATAAAAATGGAAATGGAGTTCTTGGATGCCTTCCTTACTCCAAAGTCAAGTGCCTGAAACGCGTCTTCTAAATGAACTTGAGAGCGTTGACGTTTTGGCCTGGGTGCGATATATTACCTTTCAACAAGAAGAAGCTAAGTGATAAAGCATACACCTGCTGATAAAGACCAAATTATGAAAGCAAAGTAAATGTGAAAATATTTGACCTCAAATCAGATCATAAACAAGCTATTTGAAATAATTAAATGCATAAGCTACTATTGGTTATTCATTAGGTTCGAAAAAAGGGGTGTGCGATAGACTTACCTCCACGTGGTGCACCCTGGGCAACGTATACTCATACGGCAAGTCTATTAACCGGCAGTTGACTTCTGACTTCAAACTACCATGACCCGACTGTATGTCATATTCGACTCCTTTCACAGTACTCAACTCACCTTTTCTCTACCTTTGTCTGTCTCTTTTACATCTTTGAATCATTATTCCGTCCTCCATCTCGACTTTGTGTCAATTTGATGTTCCTCCTTCTCTCTGTGAAGCTCGAAGTCAACTGAAGGGCAAATGATAACTATCAAGACGCCTGCCACTTGAAAAAAAGGTTCGAAAAAAAATTAACTAAAAGTGAAGAACGTCTAAAGCGCTACAATTTAGTGAATTTTGAAGTTGGAAAAGAATGCTTCCATTTGCAAATTCAACTGAATGAGACATTTTAAGTGTGCCGTGGGCTAAAGAGCATTGGTATACTAATTGGAGAATGAATATTTTTTAGACACATGATATAAGCATGATAATCAGCTTGGCAATTTCGAATCTTTAAAGACACGAACTTCAAATAATAATTTACTGTTCATAGACAACCTATTTAAATGAGCACACGAAGCGATCGGACCGTTATATTGCACGAGAGAAATTTTCCCTCTAAGGTCAAAGTCCCCGAAGCAAAAAATAATATTGCCCCTCCAAGGTATTTTGAGACTTCAAAAAACGCCCTTTCCTAGTATTCCTTTGATTCTGTCCTTTCAGCGAATTCAATGTATTTCGTTTTGATGCACTTTTGGCTGCAGGCATGCGAAGCCATGTGCACTCAGAGAATGTATGTAAGTCAATTCGAACACACCCAATTAGAAACCGCGTTGCAACATACACCATGGCCATTGTCAGAGTCGACTGATTTTTGTCTTTGATATAAGGACTAGTACCAGAGCGACTGCTACGTGTTGCTGTGCCAGATATGATCAAACTCCGATTTTGCCATGCAACTAGTTTGATTCATAGTGATAATTGCTTGGGGATAAAATAATATCAGCTACAAAGGCAGTTCATCTACGCAGGGAAACGAAAAGGCAAACGCTATCCGGGACTGAGTAGATTTCATTGGATAGAAGTGTTAACGCTACTAAATTATGGTCAAGCGAAGGGATTCAGGAGTTGCGCATATGAGAAATTCATATAAACCCCCTTGGATGACAAGAAGCAAATATTGCGGCAAAAGCAACCACCAAACTTATGAGCATTGAGCTAGCCACTTGCACATTGAACACTGCTATACTTTAGCACCTGTTCTCCATCCCAATTACAACAAAGACAAAGCAAAGAGAAAATAGACATAATTTAATTGATAATCAAAATTATTGATAGAAAAGAATTGGCAAAAGAAGAGAAATGGCGCGTGCAGGGCACCAAGCTTTCCCCCCTTAATCCTCCGCTATCCCTCTTCCATTTAAGTAGTTCATCGATGGCATCAAAAGAACAGGATCTACAATCTCTCGACGATTTCTCGGATTGGTTCCAGTAGGTTGACGATGATGTCCATTTATTACTGATTGTGTCTGCTGTGGTGCATTCATGCTTTTAAAAGCGGGAGGAGGGTCACCACTAAACCCCTCAGATTCCTCTTGCTCGGAATCATCTTCAACAGCCTCAAAAAATTTAAGATCTCGCATTCGGGTGATTAAACTGACGGCACCTGCGTCTGCTGAAAGGAACTCAGGAGGTGGGGACGGAGGACGCCTAGGTGATGGAATGGTGGCGTCTAGACTGGCACAATGGCAAGAGCACCCGTTTACTGGGCACTCAATGAGGTCCGATGGCAGGGGAAAATCTCCACCGAAACCTCCACCGCTGGTTTTGCCACCGCCGTAGAACCAGTTGAATATGTGGCCGGCGTGACCACCGTGACGACAGGCTTGACACCAGACAAACCAAGAAGAAAGGTGCAATGGACCACCACGACTTGCATCATTACTACTACCCGGGATCTCCTGCTTCTTACCTCTGTAAAATGAAAAGAAAATAATCTAAACTAGCTGCGTACACCAGCGAAATGCTCTGCAGTTAGGGGTATTGAAAAGGTGCCACGACTCAAAACAAAAAAAAGTTTTTGATAAATGATTTGTGCTTTGTGAAATTGCATGAAAGCAAGTTTATCTGAAAAATGATCAGAATGGTCAAAATGAACCAAAAATAGAAATCCACCCAGTATTAGACGTCACATAACGTTATTTAAACTTGAGCAATTTAGGGAAATTTGTGTAGGAGTTAAGAGATGCGTCAGTGGAACAAGATAGTGAGATATTAATACGAGGAAGGGGACTCACTTAGTGACACCAATTCTTGTCATCTTAACAACAGGAGTTCCCACCGTAGGACCAACAGCCATCTTCATCAGGGCCGGCCCACCAACAGCGTTATTTGAGCCAATCATGTCACTCCTCTTATGGTGGTGTCCATTACTCGCTGATTGCCTCACCCCTACTTCATCTCTCAAGTTGCCACTGCCACCAACATCCGAGCCCATGTGCATGAGACAGATGGAACAACGAGGCAAGGGCTTGAGACAATGCCAGCAGATTGTTTGCTTGCCACCACCGGCGTGCATTGTAGTTGAGCCTCCACTTGCTCCGGCGGCTGCCACTGCAGCTGCGGCTGATGAAGTTGCGGATCCGATTCCTGTTGGTGGTGGATTGCCAAAAGTAGGAGTGAAAGTGGATTGGGGGTACTGAGCGGTGGCCAAAGAAGCGTTGGATGAGGCATCCTCAGTACTACTTCGGACAACACCGCCCAAACGCCATCCACAGTAGATACAAGAAGCAAATATCTATAAAAGGTAATAAAAAGAAACCGAAAAAATATGGTGTTTAGACCAAACAAAAAGAGTAAATAATTCCTAAATTTAATAAGGAAATCGCATTATGACATCCTTCTTGTTGAGCGACATTATCTACAGCAGTTACTTTTTCCTAACACTAGATGTGCACCGATGAGACAATTTTTGACTTGAATCAACTTTATTGGGTGCCTGGATGGTCTGAAACTGCATTGCCAACCACGTGAATGCAAGGAAAGTTTTTGAATAAAGTGGAATAAAATCTGTTAATACAACTTGTGCTAAAAGGAAAGCCCCAAAAATACGGTCTCAAAAACCCTAATATTCTTTAGAAGCAAGTTAATACGAATAATTGTAGACAGTAAAGGCGTTTACAGGATTCGAAATTACCTGACTAGAACCGGCTGGCAGACCAATACCCCTCACGGGTGTATTCGTGGGAATGGACTTGTTGAGAACAGGCACAGAGACGGAGGCCTCCTTCGTCGTTGCACTAGGACTGACAGTGCTAGCTGTTGGTCCACCGCTTGAACTATTTCCTGAAGAGCTTGAAATCGCAGTAGCCTTCACTCCACAACCCAGGAGTGGAGTAATCAAGCGGGTCTTGTAGTGGTTATCAAAGTCCACGCGATAGAACCACATTCGCCAGCGATCCAACATGTCGCGATACCTGCAACACACGACCAAATTACTAACAATAGGAATACAAAAACCTCACTAATTTAATTAAAACTTAGAATTATGGAAGCATTGCATAGCCATCTATACGCCTTCAGTGATGTTTTGACACATTTTGCTTCAAATACGCACATTAACTAATTTAAATCGATATTGTTAAATATGTAACAAGTAGAACCTGGAATGCAAAATGACCCAATTGTCGGGACACTTAAAACTTGAATTATTTAAATTCGCTTCTTGCCCACATTTTTAGACGTCAAACTTCAACATATTTCACTACAAGTAGTAGCCATGGCAATGCTAAAACTTATGCATATGTTAACCACAGATTAGGAATTGAATAAGCGAAACAGGAAGTGGGATAGGATAACAAGACTCCTAGTTAATCTAAATTCTGTGAGTATTAAATTACCCCCCCCCCCCAATTAGGGGGGGGGTTTACTTGTTTCAAAGCCCCGCATTTTTAGACTTGGATCTCGGGGGCGTCTGAGAGGTTTGATTAAGCTGAATGCTTGATCTTGCCACTTTAATGCATTTGCATCCAGTGCACAAAGGCAGGCCGACGAAACTAGCAAAGGCGTTTTAAGCGTATAGTGGAGCTAACTAGTGCCCACATAATGAACGAAAATGATTGCCTCTGACTCGTGGATTGTCATCTATCCGGTTACAATGTAATAAACATATTTATTTATAAATGCAGTAACTTATACTAATGGAGAGCGTTGGAAAAGCGATTTCGCGAAATCGGAATCTTGTCTTGCACCTTCCTCACCTCGGATATTTTTTTAAATTTCGAATGGCAGGCATTTTGATAGTTATCATTAGCCCTTAGCTGACTTCGAACTTCACCGAAGGGAGGAAAATCAAAGTTAGAAAAATTCAAGAGGGTGGACCGAAGAGTGATTTGCAGATGTAAAAGAGGCAGACACAATGGTAGGGAGTAGGGTTAGGTGAGTACTGTAGAAGTGGTCGAATATGACATACAGTGAGGTCATGGTAGTTTGAAGTCAGAAGTCAAACTGCCGATTAATAGACTTTTTGCCGTATGAGAATGCGTTGTCCAGGGTGCACCACGTTGACATTTATCCTTATTTCAACGAGCATTTAGAGCTGAATCGACATTTCCTCAAAAGTTTCCCGAAGATAAATTAGAATCGAACTTACATGTTCAATAGAGATTCACAAAGTTGATACAAAACGGAACAAATTAAAGTATCCGGAAAATAAACATTTTAGGGAGTTATGTTCAGAGAAAAGTTCCTCCATTGTGAACAACCACACGTAGCTAGCTAGCTACTATTAATGTCCTTAAAATAGAATTCCCATAGTTGCTTTTTAATGGAAATAGGTTGATTCAAAGAGAAGAAGGTGAGAGGAGAGACTTACGTTTCCACCCAATTAGCCAGACGTCTACCTCCCATATTTGCCACTAGTTGATCCGCCGGTTGCGTCAAGCTTGTACTCGAGGAGCTGGCAGTTAGATTCATTCGACTGCTACTAGCACCAGCTGCCATCACAGCGGCTTCCCTCATACTTCTGAACCGGAGTCGGTTCTGATTAGTTGAAGAGGAAGTACTAGACCGGCTACCGGGGGTGTTGAGAAAGGGAGTGGGTTGTGGGGGATTGATAGAGGGAGGTGGGGCAGCTCGTCGACATAGGTAGCAGGAATGGAGACCCAAAATGGCAGCTGTCTGAACATCGAAGGTGAGATCGACGTAATTTTGCAAGAGATCGAAGAAGTGGGGCGTGGAGAGACCGGTGAGAAGAATGCCCTCTAGCCGACCTTCCAGTACCATTCGATTGGTGATAGAGAGAACGTAGTCTTGAAGCTAGGACAGAATAATAGCAAATAGACGTCACTTAAACAAAGAAGACTGATAAGGAGTATGTTCAGATGGAGAGTCCAGCTTACTTTTTCATCGCTGAGGTAGAGGCAGGCGAATGTTAGACGATCAATAAGAAAGAGGCTTTCATTCTCCTGAACAAATAAAAGGGATTTTGGTAAAATTAAGCCATAGGAAATTTATTAGAGTAGAGCATAAAGCTAAAAATTATGCACTTTTTTCTGTTTATTTCTCCTTAGTCCAAGGTTTAATTATAGAGTACTAATGTGATATCTGTGCACACATTTGGATACCAAAATAAAACAGGCACCAAAAGACGATTCAGAAAGATAAGTGCATCAAACTAATTCGGTTTGGCCGATTTAACCATTAAATAAGCACCGATAGGAATTTCTTTCCATTTGCAAAATTAACCAATTTGTTACAGTGAAAAGAGAAATGAAGAAAGGGCGGATTGAAAAATTAAAAATAACCTCAACCTCCATGTGTGAGGTCATGTTAGTTTGCCATTAAAGTACATAATTAAGCGCGTATAAACAAGCAAAAAGCACACAAATTCTTCAAACAAGGAGGTCATAGCGATCCAACTTTACCGATATTTTGTCTCTAGACGAAAACAGCTTCGTGATTTGACCACTTTCCCTACTCTGTGTAACTGAATAGTGAGAAACAGTACTTTAAACGCCTGACATCAGTAGCCGAATCTTCATTCACGAAAATACTGAAAATTAGGCTACAAACAAAGAAAACTATCAACAAATAGGTTAAAGCTCTCAATGGGTGCAATTTGAAGGCAACTTGCTCGTTAAAACCCCAATTAGACCCTCAATGACACACACCTGGTTACGTGAAATATGAAGTCAAATAAGAAAAATTTAATCAAAAGCTAGCTAGGTGATATACCCTAGGTACACTCGAAGAAGTCCGTTTTTTTGTACTAGGATATATTACAAGAGAGGTAAAGAAAGCGGAGGCTATGCGAAAATAACTACTGAAAAGTCAATGAGCCAGAGAAATGAGACTCACCAAAATTTCACTAAAGTCCGGGGAGATATTAAAGTCACCGCGTGCGGTGGTAAGAAACTTGAAGATGAGTCGAAGATAGGGATTACTGAGACGTGAGAGAATATCAGCACAACCACTCCCCCAAACATCATTCTGTGTGTCCGAGAAACCCGAGATGGCAAGTTTTACAAGATCTGTTTCAGCCGACGTGAGTTCACCAGTCGAGTGAGATTCAGGAGAGGTCGGTACCTCTGCCTCTTTCGCTCGACGATCTGCAATGAATAATCAATAAATTAGTAATTAGGGGGTCCCAAAGTAGAATATCCTATCCGCCCACGTTGTGTTGACAAAGCAATTGGCTTCGAGCACAAATAATTCATAAGAGTCTCAGTGGAGTAATGGGAGGGAGATGTGATCGACTTATCACTCAATTAAAATCGGTGAGTGAAAACCGTACGGCCCTTTCATTTGCACCATACATTACGGTTGGTGCTCTCAAATAGACCCAGTGAAATCTAATATCTCAATCTGTTCGTTACTGTGTGCATTCACACACACACACACACGCACACACACACACACCAAGAAACACCACAAATGAAGGTCACTTTATTATCATTAGTTGGACTTTCTGTTAACCGAAAACAATTACTCGTCATGAGTAAGAGCCGTAATTTACTCTCCATTTCTGTGGGTAATAACAAAAAATCAAGTTGCAAGCGATTACACTGTTCCAACACGTACTACAGGAACAGATTGTTACAAACGTGAGCAGATATAAGCAACTGCAATAGATAAGAACTCTTTAAAGAGATTGTACTTCAGCTGATCCTGTTTGCTGGTAATTTAATATAGAAGATTAACTTAATTAATAGGTAGTTCATCCAAAGGCTATATCGCCAATGGTAGATACCAACTTAAAAATATAAAGCGTTCACCTACCCAGAATGAAAGCAGAGAACCTGTAGCTAAAACGGGAAAATTCCTTTCACCAAAACTAATAATCTATTTAAGAAGTAATATGTCACATCGGAGACTTCATTCGCAGACACATATGGGAAAGAATAGTAATTGAAAGCCTAATTACCAAGATACAATTTGCATCCACAAAATTTTCTGAAACTTGTAAGTCAAAAAATGCTAGACTTCGCTCCTTATCACATTCAAATCAGATTTGGCAAAAAAATTAACGCGATCAAAAAGGGAATAGAGGAAAAAAAGAAGGCGAAGTAAAATAATAACGAGCAGCCAACCTCTTGCAAAATATCGGATGATTTTGATGGATCAGCTGATAGGTGCACACAAAATGAGGAATTGGACTACAATCCTCCTTCAGGCAGCAACCCCCCCCCTTGTCGCGTGAAGGGGGAGTGAGCTCACAATATATAAGTCCAACATTGCCACCCTCATACTAAGTACTTAAAACTACTTATAACCACATTTTGAATATTGAAATGAATTTCATGCCGGATAGGCAATAATTTCAGTAGTTATGATACTTAGTATCTAGGCACAATCGCAAAGGCAATGCAGCAATCGATAACGCAATTTGCAGGAGGGATGAAGAAGCCCACAAACTGCGCATAGGAACAGCAAAAATGTGGACTTTAAATCTTGTAAAATATACCAGAATGTTGGTGCATCAAATTATTATTTAAATCCAATTATCACTAAAATCTCCTACTAAATTCAGAACTGTGTATACGCTTGAGTTCACAAAACGATAAAAACGTCAGAATCATCTAATCACAATTATTCAATGAGACAAAGGTTTGAAAGGCAATTCATAATTACAATAAATTCCCCCCTTTACTACTATTACCGAATATTACGATTGACATAACATAAATTCGACATTAAGAGTAATGCTAACCTTAACTACAACAGGACATATGATACCCACTTAACACATTAGTACTTTTGAAATGAAATAAAGCCATATAAACGAAAGCACAAACGACATAGCCTTTTAATCAAGTGGAACTCACGTTCAGAAGCCCGTGACAAAAAGCTAAGAGTCCAGTCAAATTGTAAATTTATAAGGGCCATCGCAGCAGCCCGCTCAAATTCCAAATCGGAGCAGATACTGAAATCAAAATAAGTAGGTAGGAATTACAAAGCAATAATGAGTTACGAGTAAAACATAGAGATAGGAATAACCTCTCAAGAATCTTTCGCTGTACATCTTGAGGCGCATCCAGTGGCCACATACACATTCGAAGCACTCGGAATCTAGGAAGTGACAAGAATACCAGATAGTATCCTTAAAGAGATTAAACAGGCTTAATTACAAGAACGATGTGTACCTCTCACGACTAACATATCGAGGGAACGGAAGTCGAGCATCAATTCCGTGCCAATCGGCTTGTTTAATGACCTCAGAAGGTGACAGTTGAACAGTATCAACGGAATCGCTTCCACACAGAATTGTTAGAGCACCAGTGCAGCGTAAATTCTGGGAAGAAGACATGAACGACAATTGACCACTGCTAGCACTTGGGCGAATACGCAGACCACCACCAGTATTTGGCTCTTGACCTAAAAGAGAAAAATAAAGCCATCAAACCTCACTGATATTTAAATGATTCGAAAATATAAATGACTTGCATTTTCCGTAGGGGGCCCAACCTTCAATGCAATCTTGCAGATCTGTGTAGATAAAATTTAAAATCGTAGATGATTGCAAAAGTTCAAAGCAATAGAAGAAAAGATTTAAGGAAGGAAAAGACATACATTCTATCATAATCCACAGGCTCCTCAGATTAGGATCATCCCCCAAAATCACCGAGTAGGGAGTAGAGTCAGTCTAAAGCCAATAATCACAGCTAGTTATATCATTTAAGTAATATGGACATTGAACAATAAAATGCGTACATTAAGACCATAACCTGCATCAGCTCTTTTCTGCATGAGCGAATCGAGATTAGCATCTAAACGGAGAGAAAGCTGGGAAACTCCATCTACCAGTTTTTGAGGGAACATGTGTCGATGAATAGAAGGGACGATAGCTTCGCCCTCTACTATATGATCAACTTGATCTTCAAGTAGAGATGAGGGTAACGTAGTGTACCCACGAGCACAAAAAAGACCAGTGCGATCAATTCCCAACCAACTAGAGCCAACGCACCACAGCAGTGTGTGGTTGGGCGACCATGTCTACAAAATGGAATGAGCATAATGCAATAAATACTTAAATGCGTACGAGTAGACGTAAAATGGAACTCACGAGAGCGGTAGT
Organism: Rodentolepis nana; assembly: GCA_900617975.1. NCBI lineage: Eukaryota > Metazoa > Platyhelminthes > Cestoda > Cyclophyllidea > Hymenolepididae > Rodentolepis > Rodentolepis nana. The sequence continues at coordinate 62,114 of UZAE01012060.1, forward strand.
GTCATTGACTTTAGCAACATTGAGACAGCCTCTACGATCGATTGTGACAATACAGTTGACTATGGATCCATGCCATGCAAACGAAACAAAGGACTCCATACTATCATCGATAGCACTTTTACTTTGATCCTCTGAGCAATTTGCTGCAATAAAAAAGAGCCACTTTCGATTACTAGATGGAATGCCGGTGTATGAAGTGCCTGGACTTTCGTCAGAACATTCAAGACAACAAGTTCAAACAGCACACTGATTAAATCCAATATTATGAGTAGCCCTTAAAGGAAATCAAATCTACAGAGCACAACTGCTTGGTCATTAAACTTTTATGTCTAAATTTAAACTACCTTGTGAGACTTTAGCATGAAAAGTTTGGTATATGATAAAGGGAAGCATATCAACGGAGATTTGACAAGATACAATAAACAAAATTAAATAATTAATCAATTAACAAAGGGTTTCGTTGATGGTGTAGATGCACTGCTCAATATTATAATACGATTGAAATTATATTAAGAAAAATTACAATGGGTGTAAGTTTTCCAAAGAATGACATACATCTACGGCCTAAATGTAAAGTGCAGTAGTATAGTTGTTAAACAGAAAAAGGTGTATTAAAATTTGAAAATTCCGATTGATTCGGATTGCCCGACAAGCATCAATGAAATGCAAGACCATATGGTATAGGGCGCTCAATAAAACTCTATGAACTTGTGTAGGTTGACTCATTTCAAGTGAATTTTAGAGTTGGAAGACGGGTATAAAACAACTTTTAAACAGTCATTAGATATAATTTAAGGGAATAGAGAATAAGGACTTACAGGTAGTAGCTCGCAGTTCAAAGAGGAACTGTTCAGACTCCTCCATGGGCCGTGAGAAGGGTAAAAAGGTATTGTAGATCTTTATATCCTTTGAATTAGCAAGTAAAACGCCCAACCAACCCTCCCTAAAATGCAAAAAAGAACAGACATCCACTTGCCCCATTTAAGAAAATATTAAAAAAGGGTGCGTATATCGTGCCAATATGGATTTTAAATGTACTCGATTAACTTATCACAAAGTGTAAGAATGCGTGTTTTTTTCTTTATTGCATAAAAACTCTTACAAACCACCACCTGTTACGGCCAATTCGCTTAAGATCTATCAACAAAAAGTGATAACAAATGGTACTTAGAAGGTAAAACTATGCCGTGCAGATGACAAAAGATCTCCAATGCTGACCAGTAAGTAGTCGATAATAATGTGGCGACATCGTAGTTTGAACAATAGCAAATTGGAAAGCCGAAAAGCGAGGTCGATGACTCATTTCTTTAATGAGATTGGACCAACTTACTTTTTGGTTATATCCAATATACTTAATGAAGGTTCTGATTAAAATTCTATCTCTTCAAAGGGGGCAATAGGAATACACCTAAGTGAAAGACCATTAACAGGGAAATTAATAGTATATATTTAGTCCCGAAGACGTTGCCTTTGGTTACCAATAAGTACCCACCTCAGAGGACTCCATTTCATGCAGACAACCATCTTCTTAGCGGTAAATACATAAATCTGCAGAAAGGCAATATATAGTTAAATGGAATAGCGAAGTAAGTAATTTTTTATAAGATGACAATACCGGTTTCTCGAGATTTTCAGCAGTCCATAGAGCAATTTGATTCTAAAAGGCAAGGACAGACATTCAATTCAACATCCTAGTTAGTGTAAGGTAGGACGAATAAAAGCAGAAATAAAAATTGTTAATGGTTTTTTTTCTGACACTCGTCTTAAGCAGAGAACTAGTACCCAGAAGTGCATTTAGAGGGCAAACTCACATTCCCCATTTAACCACTAAAGATAGCCATTGGTTTAACATACTTTGAGCAAGAAATCACTTACATGAGAGAAGGAAGCGAATCTGGAGGAAAAAAGGGGATCGGAGGTTAAGCCGTGCACCATTTTAGTCTGAGTCATCTGAATAGTTTTAGCCGTATCTGCAAATAAATGTAAATAAGACAGATTATGCCATAAAGTGATATGATTCTGGCAAAAATATAAACGGCATTCATTAAGTAAATGTTCCAATCTGAGCAAATAGACACTTCAAACGTCAGTAGAAGAGATACTATGTACTTTTTCGAAATCTAACACAATAGATTAACGATCTTTCCCTAAAAACAGTGTAAAACATGGCCTTCGTCTCTCACTCTGTGCACATTTAAATAAAACCACAAAAAAATGCAAAAACAACACCTCAATCGAATGCTAATAGAGCAAACTATAGTCAAGAGCAAAAATGTACCTCTTATGGGATCTAAAACATAAGCATGATAAATTGCTAAAAGGGTAGAAAATTGGTAAAAAATGATCAAAAAGTACATGAAAGTGAGCAGACAACTGAGGCACAGACATACAGAAGAACGTCAAAGCGACAAAATATTTCATTTCCAAATGAGTTACCAGAGATATCGTAGAGCTTTATATGCTTTGTTGCGAGACCAACAACGAAGGAATTTTTCAAGACCCAAGCAAAAGAAATTACGTTTTCATTCAAGCCTAGAAAGAAATATTAGTGCGATACACTCAATAGGCCTGGAATATATATAAAGTATGACCTTATCTTACAAGCATCACAGAGAGGTCGATCACAGAAGGACTGGGTGTCTTTTCCTTTCGCGGAAACTTCACTTGAAATTTTGCCCATGTTATAGAGAGAGTTGGGAGGAAGTGCGTTGGAAAACTCGGTGCTGGGTTTTGCATCGGATTGGTCTTTAGCACATGTTTCTCGAATGACATCCCAAACAAGAACTGAGGGCGTTCGATTATGTTTTCCGCGATCAATTCCTTGCGCTAACTAGACGGCAATGAAACTAACTCTATGAGAATACAGAGCAGAATAATGAGTATCATTATCCCAAGATCAAAAACTTACGAGGCTCGTCCTCCATGGATTCCAATGTAAAAAAATGCTAAATTTGTTCGAATGTGAAACTAAGAGGGGCAATTTGAGGAATTTCATATTTACTTAATTCCTTCCGATTGAGAGAAAAGTGATCCTGAAGTGGATCGACATCTCGAAGGCTACAAAAATAAAATAGGAATCGAATGAAGTATACCTTGTCAATTTGACGACGCCAGATGAGAGGCCCATGGCGATCAAATAGGGAGGAATAACGGGACCTTCAGCTGTTATATTAAGACTAGGTCTCCAAGCAAAAGCCTAGTGGATAGGAAATGAAGATCTAGAGTACTTACTTTGACACCATCCTGTTCTGTATTTGTGCTTATTAATGTTAACTTGAATTTGTACTTATCGCCAATTACTTGAACTAGAGTTGTCATTCGGTCATTGAGAAAAAATCTCACCTTTGCTGCCAGATTCGGGAATCGATCCGTCATAGTCACTAACTTTTAATAGAAAAATAGTATTTCTAAAAATGACACAAAATGTATCTTCATGATTCGGTGACCAGATTATATCGGTCAAGCCCGCCATATGAGAGTACAGACTTCACGAAATTTGGATGAGAGTTGAAGGTCAGGCTAAAAATTTCAACTTAATTAACCACCCACATAAAAACCAGTTAAAACTATTTTTTATTTGTTATTTAAATTCTTAAGATGTTGATATCTCGAAAAAACACTTGGATAAAGTGGAGTTATTTAAAGGAATTGGTGTTCGACTACATTTCATACTGCCATAAAATAAAATGTGTCAGTTTTATCATCGTATTTCCGATGTCCTGATTACTTACCTTTGTACTTCTTACTGAATTGATATTTTGAATGAAAGATACACATATATTTCTCCAACACAATCTTCCTACGTACTTAAAGAGGATAAGTTTAACTATTTACAACCAATTAACTATTATAAGCCCAAGTTTGAAACCGATTTCGTGGGTATACCGTAATGAATGTAATAAGCACTGTGATATGTATTTCTAAAATGTTGCGATTATATGAATAGTACACTTTCACCAATCAAATTGCAAGACGCTTCCCATTTTTGCTCGCATATTTGCACCTGATGCGCATATATAGTTTGGGCTTTTGAAAATCAGTGCCAGATTTTTATTTAGTTACTTGATTGTCAGTTTTTGAATATCCGCAATGGACATAGTTCAATATGCACCGTGTTCGGGATAAGTTTGATATTCCCACCCAGGAAAAGGGCGAAACGTTTAACAATTACATATAAAGTTTAATGACAAAAACTCCAGTAGTCCATGCAATTACATTACATTAAAGTGTCTTAAGTAAAATCTGCCATTAGCGAATAGTACAGACTCAATCTGTCCAAGGCTTGAGATAAATTTTATTTTTCGTTTTCCGTTGGACGTTCTCTGTCTATTATATATGCCCTTGAGAAAACTTGTTAGGACGATTAGTTTTTTTTGACAGAGATTAGATATTTAATGGTTGTAAGGAAAAGGTCAAAAGCGGAGGACTTTGGAGGCTGAACTTTTTATTATGGTATTGAATGGTTGCCGAGTGTTGCTGTTGCAACAGGTTTGTTCCATAATTGGCCAACCCTCGTTCGTTATCCAATGTCAAAATTTACAGTTGACAGTAATTCCATTCAAGCACTTGATTAAACCCAATGCCATCCATAAGCGAATGTGTTGGGGAGAAGGAAAATAATTAGTTAGAAAAATTTGGTGCACGAGGAGGGCAATTTTTTGGATCGCATTCATGCTAAATAGCTATTTTCGATTTTGTACTTTTGATCTTGATAAATTTTTTCTTATTTAAAAAACAACAGATCTTTTACTTCATTTTGCTCAAAATTTTTCTTTTATTTTGCTGCGCCATTTTCGGTGAACTCTGCGAATCTTGAATGTGTGAGTGTTAACGAAGATCTTTATCGAGTGTATACTTCCTGGTAAAAACCAAGATTTATTATCATTTGTAGAGATGAAACAGCATTTGTGATCCAAGTTGTCTCCATCGGCTTTCTCTGTAGTACATTTTTGAAGGATCACAAACAGAATAACTATTTCTGCTTTCTTCTGGTCACATCACACTCCTTTTTTTTCATCGTAATGTTCCAGTTCACGAAGCATTCTTTCCATACCGTTGTTGGAACATTGAGCAGTGTTTATTACCTTATTATTTCTATGGCCTTCGTCAATCATCATGATACAAGTTATTTCGTTTCAGGATTCTGCTTGGCTTCCGTCATTTGTTATCGTTGCCAACACGAGTATAAATGAAGAAGGGTTTTAATTTCGAAGAAAGTTTAGTGAACATGGATCCCTTTAAAAACAATCGGAAAAGTGGCCAAATACAGTTCCTTAAAATTTATCCTGAACATCGTGCATCAAAAAATATTAATGATTTAATGCATTGACAAAAAATCCATTTATAAGATTAAAATTCAAAAAAATTATTATGATGACTCTATTAGAGTAAAAATGTAATTACTTAAAATAAACGGTTAAAATTGGGTGGGTTATAAATACATCAAAAATTGATTTGGTTGTTTTGAACTGAAATTTCCAAACCCATGGTGATTTATTTAAAATACGCTCAATTAGGCCTCATCCAATTTCGCTGCTCCACTAAGCGTGCGGTGGCTTCATTCTATTTACTTCTACTTTGATGAGGAATTAAAATTGACTTTTAGAGAGTGGCTTCTCTGTTGCAGTTAAGTAATGAGGAGGGGATAAGATTTTAGAAATTACAAGAATATATATGCGCAATGATATACACAGGTTCATTCTCAATAAGTAACCCTTTTATTTATAAATCAAGCATATTACAAATAATAAATCAATGGAGACTCTATATCAATATTAAATGAATTACAAACACATGACATTTCGGATATTTCTCATAATAGGCACAGTTAAACAACGTCGAACTAAACAAATAGACCCAATGATAACGTCGAATTATCTAAATAATTTCATTTAGCGGATCTGCAAAGATATATGAAAATATCCATGTATATATCAATCGATAATTTAGAATGCAAGTTTAGTGTAATTATGCTCACAAAAAAGTATTTATTATATATATATTTTTTAAACTTAAATGGTGGGAATTTTCAGTCAACGTAGCCGTATTTTGCAAATACATTTCAAGCGGGTCGAAATAGCTGTTTATTTAACCTTGATTGACGACAAGGCGATTTAAGCTTGTAATTCATTTGCTTTAACTCACTTATTCAGTCGTAAATGCGTTTCTATTGGTTAAATGACTGCATGACTATTTTGTGAATACTTTGGAGTAAACATAGGTATTTTATACGCTTCCCTAAGACATAACGTCATTTGTATAAAATGGACGAAATAAATCAGCAGGTTAATTTAATTACAACAAAAGCAATTTTGTAGATTGAGTCTATTATGTCGAAAGTTGCTAGCTTGCCAGCAACTGAACGGCAGGTGCTTTTGAATAAAATTAAGAAATCTGTTGACCAAACCGAGGCTATTTGTTCGGAGAGTTCATGTAATGGTGAAGAAAGCAATCAACCAAAAATTATTCAGGTAAACGTTCTTTATGAAGTTTCATTCAATTACCTTCTTCAGTCAACCACGGACACACCCCCTATTAGAACGTCTCAAAGAAAGCTTCCTTTGAACTCGCAACGGCGGCGTCCGATTACTTCAAATAACATTCCCACCAAACCCCTATTGGCCCTTGCTTGTCCCGTCTGTGAACTCAAATTCTCTAATTGGACAATCTTCTCCAACCATCTCCACACTGGACATTCCCAATCAACCATTTCTTCCGTTTGTCGTCGTTGTCATGGCATTTTTCGGAATCACGCTCTCCTTTTAGCTCATGAGTGTTTCAAGTGGGGCCGTAACAATCTCCCCTGTTCCACTGTTTATTCCTCTATCGAGGATTCCCCTATTCTCAAAGACTTCGGATTTCCTTCTGAGGGTATTTATTTTGAAAGGCGCTGTGGCCTTTGTCTCACATCAGACGTGGTTTATTCAAACTTCGAACAATATGAGAGGTAAGTTCAGCCTAAGTTACATTATTTTTGTTCCATCAGTTAAATTAGCTAATCTTGTTGACCCATTAACTACTTGTACTTTTGCTTGACTCTGATTGGTATCTGTATTGCGGAGTACGCAATCCCAACGCGATTGTACTGTGCACCCGAATATTCTGTAGGGTACGATCGTGCGTGCAGGGGACTTCTAAGCTAATCAGCTATTAAGTCATGTTAAATATATTAACTTATGAGTCATGTTTGCTGTGAGTATGATTTCAATAAACTCTATACTCACTATATATCTAGGCTTATTCCTGTGGCAATTCGCTACAATTTTCACAAATATCTTGTTGTCTACTAAATCGATAAACATGACTCATCTTGTTGGGAGATATTTATTAGAAATGCGTTGTGTAAAATTAAAATCGAATTTTGTCGACGATAGAGTTGCCAATCATTGCTTAGGTAGTGGCCTCTGAGAGATTTTTTCCCCAGTTCCTTATTCTATGCATTGTCAAATATACCAAGCCATTTCATGTGATTTCGATTTAGCGTTATGATTTAAACAATTTTTAACTGCACTTGAAAGTCATCTTAACAGCATCTAGTTTTATGCCTTGCTTCTCTGACGAAGATCTTTTACTTATTCAAAGCTGAGAGGTAAAATTCCACTACCGTTTTGACAATGTTTCAATTGGAGAGTGGACAATGACTTCGCATATGTGATCTAAAAGGTTAGACTCCATCTGAATCGCCACATCAGTCTTTTAGCTCTTAGTACAAGTATCTCCTGGTAAATGGAGAAACATATAGGGTTTAAACGTTCATATTTAGTAGAAATTATTAAATCTCAAAGAACATGCAAAGTTGTGTTGTTTCAGAGTCAACATTTTGTTGTTTTTAAAGTTCTTTAAACCCCATCCGCTTAAAGGGCAAACAATTAGGCTGACCAAGCTTTCACTTTACAAAATATGACATCGAAAATAAACAATTTTATTCGAAGAGACAGGGAAAACGTAGTTGGTCACTTCTTTTGCCTACCCACTAGTGAAGATACCCCAGATTTATTTATATAAATGGCAGGCGTTTTGATAATTATCATTAGCTCTTTAGTTGACTTCAGGCTTCTCAGAGGGGAAGGAACATCAAAACGAAAAAAAGTCGAGAGGGGGGGGGGAACAGAAGAGTGTTTCAAAGATGTAAAAGAGAAAGGCAAAAAGGTAGAGAAAGGGTGAGGTGAGTACTGAGGAAGTAGTCGAATATGGCATACAGTGGGGTGATGGTAGTTTGAAGTCAGAAGTCAACTCTCGGTTAACAGACTTTTTTGCCGTATGAGTATACATTGCCAGGGTGCACCACGTGGAGGTAAGTCTATCACACCCCAAGATACCCTAGATAGTTTGGCATTGTGGTTCTCGTTTGCAGGTTCTGTCTCACTTACTACATTAATAAATAAGCTTAATGTATTAATATTTTGTTTGTTGGTTTAGACATAAATATGAAGAGCATGCGGAGTCCGGATCGAGGGCACCCATTTGTGATATCCAGCGGCCACATAATAAAAGCTTTCAAGTTAGTGCTATTTTATATTGGCTACTTTTAAATAGTAAGTAGTTAATGTGTGTGATTACTAACTCCCGCATTTTCGCAATTTATTGGTAGGCCCCAGCCAGTGCCTTATTGCCCGCAA
>UZAE01012061.1:0-43631 GCA_900617975.1 Rodentolepis nana
GGGGGTATAAGCGTTTGACTAGTTTGACCGAAAATAGTGAAATAGGTTACGCTGAGAAGGAATGCCTGGCTTTGTTCTCCTTGTGAATCTGTATGTAATAATTAAGATTAGCAGATTTATGGGTTAGGCCCAAACCGCTGGGTACTTCCAAAACTGTTGCCACAAACTGTGTTAATTGCAGCTTACTCAATGCTTCCAGGGAGTAATGTAGATGTTAAAAAATTTAAGTCCACAATGATTCAGTGCATTTAATTACAACTGATCCAATGGAAGAGAGGGGTAGCTGACTAATACCTACCTTATGATTGAGCAAACTTGATGAAATAATAATTGTGGAATAGAGTGATGAATTTATTTGAGGGAACACACGTTATCATCTATTTATCCGGAGGTCTTTCCTTGTATATTAGGAGCCTGTAAAGCCCATTATTGAGTCTAGTAAGCTAGTTGAAACTCCGACTCCAGTGTCCGATGTCACTGCTGAGCCGCCTTCACAACCCTCTGTTGTCCCCTCAACTGTCACAGAATCTGTGAAGGTTGCCGAAGAGAAGATCGCTACTGCGGAAATACCAGTGGCACCAGAGACAATGACTGCTGACATGGAACTCACTGCTGAGAAGCCCGCGATTGCGGTCACAACAGCGGAGCCACCTAAGGATGACGACTTTTTGGTCACCGCGAAGGACATTGGCAACATCAGGGAGGCCATTTTGAATATAGATGTGGCTAAGGATGCTCTGGAAGAAGAACACCTTCTTGATCTCAAGGTAAGTTTCTGACCTCGATTGTTCCTTTAACTGGAATATTTTGTTGTCATTCTTCCCAAAATCATCGTCTTTGGTGCTGGGTGTCAAGTCTCTTTGGTCAATAGTTGATCGACTATCCGAATACGCTTGACCTCGTCTATTTCCTTTTCCTTAAGTTAATATGAACCATCAGCTACAGCTGCGTCAACTGGGTTGTGGTAGCTTCTGCTGAATTTACGAAGCAGCATGGTAATTGTAGTCGCTTGTGGAAGGTCTCTCTTACTCATTTCTTAAATGTTATTCTTTTCAACATACTATTCTGCAAGTGTTTTGTTTAGATTTTGATCGCGACGAAGCCATTCTAGCATCTTCATGGTCCTTTGTCGATGTTGAGAAATTCATTTGCGCCAACATATTTTCTTATTATTAAGAGATTTAGAATTCCCTAACCCTGAAACTCCTGTGCATCGTCATTTGATATGATCTGCTTGTTATGGCTATTAACCGAACCTTAGTTTCCCCGAATGCGAACTTGCCGCATCCTAAGACAGAAGAATTCAAATTTGTAGTAGTAGGTTGATGTATTGTGCGCTGTTTACGCTTTTGATGCAGAAATAAATTTGGTTAAATTGAGTAACATTGATTTGACATATTTACATTTTGAAAAATGACTTTCCTCTTTTAGGCTGATCTGGACGAAGCAGTCAAGCTTTCTCCAAAGGAGGTTGAAATGCAGGCTAAAGCCTCAGACGAACCTGCAACTGACTCCGTCAAGGAAGTGAAAGAGGTTGCTAGGGAGGAGCCGAAGATTGTAGAGGTTATATCTGAAAAGAAGAAGGATGTTTCCGCCTCGGAGAAGGCAGAAAGGGCCATCCCAATTGTGCCTCCTGTTGAACCTATTCAGCCAACTACTTCGAAGGTTGAAGTTGAGGAAATCAAGAAGGAGCCCAAGACTCTGAAGGAGGAGGTATCTACCGAACCTTCGGAGGTAGAGCTAGAGGCGATTGCTGCTAAAAAGAAGGTGGAAGAAGAGCATAAAGTTCCTGAAACTCCGGAAAAATCAGAAGATAAGAAGGAGGCGGCTAAACAAGCTGCAAAGGCTCAGAAGGCTGTGAAGCGTCTCAACCAACAAGTTGATCGTTTGCTGAGTGATATTGCTGGCTTGATGAATCAACTTCAGTCACATAAACACGATGTACAGCAGAAACTTGAATCTGAAATTCAGACCTTGAGTGAAGAGGAGAAATTGGCTCGAATGGAGGAGTTAAGAATTGATCAGCAGAGAATGGTTGGAGTAGGGTCTGTTATGGCTGCGCTGGAGAAGCTTCAACAAGATCCGAATATCGATCCAAAGGCTCGTGATCGGTGGTATAAAATCTTGGTAGCCTTGGATGAGGATAAGGATGGGCAGATTGAACTCAAACATATTTTAGGGGTGAGGAAAATATCTTTTATCCATCGCCTTGAAATGGCTTCCCCTTGATCTCATTTTTTGTTTTTTTAGCTGCTTGAGATATTAGAAGGCGAGAAGGACGGTATACAGATGAGTTCAATGGCTAACGCGCTTGAAATGCTCGATCAAGAAGATATGAAGCGAGAAGAGGCTGTGGAAGAGAAGGAATCTTCCACTTCGGAACCGGAAGATAAGACTAAAGAGCCGAAGGAATAGTGCAGAAGAAATGTGCTGTGACGTGACTTCCTTCCTTATGTATTTATAGCCATTTATATCATTCTCACTGTTCTGGACTGGCGGGTGAAATAATTGCCTCCCCCACCTCCCCTGATGTTAATACCTAGTCAATTTTGTTGTGGTTAAGAGCTTATGGGCTCCCTTTTTTATTCCGGCTTGCCTCTTCTCCCCCATTACCTTGTGGCCGCACGATTACGCTTGTTTGGATTCTTCTTTCCTGCTGAATGTATTTCGTGTGTTTGTATTATATAAAGTGAGCAAAGCTGTCTGAGCTAGTATGCTTTGTATTGTCAGGTTTGCCTACATGAACAAGTGAGAGGAATGGTGCTATTATTAATATATTTGAAAGATTTTCGAAAGAATGCTAGAGTTTATTTTATTTAAGATTGACAGCGCTGATATTTTGAACGATATATGAGTCTTAGCACCTTAAAAGAAAATAATTATTATCAAATAAGTCAATGATTTATCAAGAGAAAAGAGTGAATATTTTACTTTTATCGCTTATAATTATTAGCTTTAGTAGTTAAAGACATTAATAGTTTTATTTTTGTGACAGAGAATTAATGTAAGCGTGTTTTAGTCTCTTGCCTGAGTGCTTTGACATAACGTTATTGAATCAGAGGCAATTCAAAAAGTGTACTTTATACATTTAAGCTATTTACTCATGTCATTATATTTGTTTTCACTAAAACCAAATACTTACATGACGTCTATCAATTTTATAATACTAAATAGCAACTATTAAATTTCAATAATGGTTTGATGTAAAACTTTCATCTTCATTATTAAGATTATTGGGCATGGTTAACTCATAATGCACTCCTTTTAGATTTAAAAGATATTAAGATGCCACGACCACCAACCGTCATATGTTACATTTGTCACAGAGAATATGGCACAGCTTCAATTGGCATTCACGAGAAAACATGTCTTAAGAAATGGCATGAAAATAATGATAAGCTCCCACCATCAAAACGCCAACCGGAACCAGTTAGACCCCAAGTTTTCCCATCTGAATCGTCTGGTTTTCAACAACCAACTGGAACCTCAGGTCAGGAAATCGACTATGATGCATATAACGCCGCAGCATTGAAAACTTCCACTCTGCCGTGCCCTAAATGTGGCCGCCATTTTGAAACCAGCAAATTACCTATGCACCAGGCCCATTGCAAACCACCCCCTAGACCGTCTCGATTTCATGACTACGAGGCTCGTAAACCTGATGTCGATTTGGAACTACTCCACACACCACTGCATGGGAAATCTGTACAGTCCACTTCCTCATTTCGAGATCATAATGCAGGATTTGTTCCTTGCAGAATTTGTGGTCGGACATTTGCACCAGATCGAATAGAACGCCACCAAGAAAACTGTAAAGCAACTCCACTAAAGATGCCTTCTAAAGGAGCTGATTCTAAAACCCGCCAACGCACCCCACCTGCAATCAAGATGAATAGCGATATCGCACATAAGTTATCCACAGCCTGTACAAAATGCGGAAAAATTCTATCCCCAGGAGCGAAATTCTGTGCTCAATGCGGACAACCCGTTTAAGCTCAATAAGAAGTTGAAAGTTAATTAATAAATTTGATTTCACCAAACAATTCTTTCAATAAAATAAAAATACTTATTTTTAGAGAACGTATATTCTAAGAAAATAAATGTCAAAACCGGAGTACACACAGAGGGTGATCAAATTTCGGTAATTTCTAAGGGTTAGTAAAAATTTCATCACCATCAGTATAATTAATAGCTGGATTGGGACTTGCTGAGGGAGAACTTGAGGCACTGCTTTGTAGAGAACCGGAATCGCGCTTATCGAATGTGTGAAGGTTCAGGTTTGACATCCATTCGAACATTCTACGTCAGGGTACTTGAGTTAAGGATAAACACGTTGATGTAAAAAGCACAATTATTCACTCTGATACCAAGTACCATTGACGATAGTCAGAAGGATGAACATAAGCAACCAGATGGGAAGGACCCAGTCTAATCCATCTGAATTAAAATTATCTGTAGGCGGCTAATAATATCTCGTAAACAGAAAAGCATTCACTAATACTCACCCTACGCAGACGTTAGTCTGAATCACAGATGGATGAGATACTTACGAAGTGCAATTAAAAGTTCCAAAAACTAAACATTCAATGTCGACCCTATTACCTTCAATATGTATTGCCGTTTGATGTCAATAAGATGTGTGACCTATCAAGAGAAATGGGTACACGAAGCACGGAAACTAAATTCAAGAAATAATGCAATACTGGGTAGAATGGAGAGTATACTGCATGAGAGAAATATTGGAAGCAATGGTGTCGATGCTCATTAAATGATATCAGTGAAGAAAATGGCAATTCAAAATTATTGAAAAGCGGCATTTATCGACTTTCGAAATAAGTACCAAAATACTCCCCAAATTCGATATAGAAATTAGTTAGAATCTTTAGTACGAGGGTAATAAAACGAACGAATAAAATAGATCAAAAAGCAACAGGAATCGAACTTAAATAAATATTCCAAAAAGGATACGAATTTTCTTCCACTTCGCATTTGACCATGTGTTTGAAGATATATTCTTCTTTGAATTTTTCAATTTGATGCTAAAATCATAAAATTAACGATTCACCAATAACCGTAACCTCAGAATGCCGCTATAAATAAAAAACCCCACAAAGAATCTGTGACACTTACCTTATACCTCTCCCAATCAATCGACTTATGACTGTCGTCAGCACAGAAACGGCTATTGTAACGGGTGAAACAAACCTGATCGAGAAGCAAACCCAAACCCGGGGCTCTTGGAATATCCATCTAGAAACAAAATATTCACTCTAGATAGATTAATAAAACCGATATAATGAAGTTGAAGGTATTGACGAAAACACTCACGCGTTCAGTTTCGAAAACCTTCTCAAATACATCTTCCGTCGTGTAACCCTTGACAATGCCAATAACCAAGCCGATCATCTTCCGAATTTGGTGAAGCATAAAAGACTGACCCTGCACGGAAATAATAGCAAATTCACGATCACCATCAAGTAAAAATGGAGATCCGCATTCCATTGACATAATGTATCGAACGCAACTCTTGTCATTTGGAGCTCTAATTAGGAAAATGAAGATGGGTTAAACAAACGTAGACTCCAAAGTAATTAATACAAAAGTTGAAAGTAAATAAGATATTTGCCTTCTAGATGTGAAGTTGAAGAAATTATGAGTGCCTTTATATCGAAGTAAGAGTTCATTAACACGGGTAAGCCTCTCAGAAGGCAATCGATAATTCCAACAGTCGTTTAATAGAAGACTATCGCGAGGGGCAAAGGCGAAAGTTGGAATGAGGTACTGGTAAACTCGATGATTACACGCAGTTTTTGGGTTGAACCCCTTGGTAACGCGAAATACATCTAGATGAAAATAAAATTAATGATGACTGTCGGCTCCTTACCAAGAACTCTGATCTGATCTGGTAAGAGCGAATTGATTTTATGAACGGAGAGGTTAGAAATTGGGAGCTTTAAAGAACACACTTGGCCTGTGGCTGATACATTCTTGTCAGTTTTAGAAGCACGAGAGAAATTAATCTAGAAACGGACAACTATAAAAGAAAGAGCACTTCCAACTTACAAGCTGTTGATTCTTAACATGCTCCTCGGTGATATAGCCGGCGTTGTAAAGAGCGGATAGCAACTCACCCTCAATTGTTTTAAATCCCTCGTTTCTACAAAAAATATAATATTTAAACCGAGCTGAAATAAATCCTCTGCTGCAGAAAAGATAAAATAATGCACTTTTGCATTCCATAGTATCCAGTTCCAGAGTAGACAATAAGCATCGCACATTTTCGGAAACCACGAGTACCATCAAGAATAAAATCAGTCTTGCTAATCTTTTCTTCAGGGGAGTTTTCAGTATCAAGTTCGTGAGGACGTTTCATGAATGGTAAAATGTATCTAAATTGTTTAAGATTTTGGGAAGCGACAGTAAGAAGGTTTTGGAGCCGAAATGACATAAATTTATTCAATCTCGAAGGCCAAGTTCTTTTTCGACCTTTTCTTTTTTCAAAAGAGCTTCGGCGTATTGTTTCCTTTGAAGTTTATATGTTTTTCGATCGTAAATATAATATTTTCCTAGTTTAATTATTATGTAACTAGTTACAGCAGCGCCACCAAGAAATGAAGCAAGAGCAAGTGTTTTAAAACTATAATCACGGACTCTACTGAATACACTCGGACGATATACACGAGGGCGGCCCAGCATACTCAGATAGACATCTCACACAATAGCTTTTTCTTAGCTCACTAATATTGCTCATAATCGTTAAAACTTCTAATGCAAACAAAACTAATTTATGTTTTTATTAAAATTGTTTTAAGTTATTAAATTTATTAATAGCTAGTAAATACGAGGTTGTGCATGCATGATATGATAAAATATTATGTTGTCAATAAATTAATTCTCATTTTACATCTGGTCCAAATAAATGATTAAAGAATAGGCTACATTTATACTGCTTTAGATATTACATCTTTCTTTGTTGAGCTATTAACAAATTTCATTCCGCAAATAAGTAAAATTCAACGCCCGTGCTTTTCCTACTTTCCACCACCTTCATATTATCAGTTTACTAATTCAATACGACATTATGATATGAACTTAGAAATGTTAGATTTCGCAAAATACGTTTTGGTAAAATGGGTCTTAATTAGCAGCAAAACAATTCTCATGCGTGCTTTTAATATTGGTAACTACGTCACACTACATTGATCTTGACTGAAAATCAACTAATAGGACTTTTATGAAAATTTTTACGTAACTTTAATGGCAAACAAAGCGATATAAAACTTCCATAAACTCAACACTGAATAGTGTAGTGACAACGTCCAAGCAACTTTTGTCTGCGATTGTAACTAGAAGCTGAGTGCTGCATAATTTAGCAACTTCTGCGACAAATTCCCTTATTATGAAATTGTTTCGGGAATTATCTAGATTGCCTCAACAATATCAAGGACATAGAACGTATGATTGCGGTGACTGCTGCATTAGCGTCATTGGCATAGAACTTAGCCATTAATTTAGGTTATGAGTACCCCGTCTCTAAAATGCCCATTGGATTTTGATCACACTTGAGGTCTTCACTTGTAACCACATTCGCTCATTAGCACAATCAATTGTACGTCAGCAGGCTCTAGTATGTTTGAGCGCGCATGAGATTTCTCAATTCGTACGTGCTAGTATTGTGTACTCCACGCGGTGTTCTTCAGATATTTTCTTTGTCTTTGACTTAAATGTCTGAAATAAGCTTTACTTATACTTTTCCATGCTAAAACATGGAATTATCACAAAGGAGGTGTCTGTTCCCTTATAATTTCTTCATGAAACTTAAATTTTGACTATTTCTCCTCGTATTTATATAATGTATATTTGTTTTTCCTTAGTTCTGACTATCATTTTGTGCCTTTCATATATCATGATTATATTTCTTTTGGAAAATGTCGTTAGGCTTTAGCTGCTTACGTGAAAACACAATTTCATTCCTGGAAACAATTCAAAAGTCTCTGTGATTGGAAAATGCCGTTGATTATAATGACTATGCCTCTTTGCTAATTAGATGTCTATCAAACACGCCTCCCATACCTTTCCTACGCTGATGATTAACGTATTTTTGATCTGGTCCTACTAAACTCACAGGCGTCAACTCATCGGTTTCATTTATCCCTATACTTCACACTCGTTAGGGACTATTTCGCTCCCCGTACGCGCTATAGCTCACAGCCATCATCACCGAAACCCACCCTAAGGGCTAGTGAGTTTTCTGTGGTTATGTCCGAGAGTGTCTCAAAAGGTACCAACAGGTCCAGTGAAAAGCCATTCCTCAAGCCTCGAAATTATTTACTGCTAGTAAAATTGCCATGGATGTTAGTGAGCTAACGACAGAATTGTTCCATAATAAATAAAAGCATTTATTATATATTTAAATCGTAAATTTAAATGTAATTTAATGCTGGGTGCAGTCAAATTAAGCGGAATAATTAACCTGATTTGACAAAAGATGACATTTTAAGCCCACGAATATCGAATGAACATTCATAATAAAAATTTTTAGACAGAGGAAAATAGATTTATTAATAAAGATCGAAAAGGCAGAAAATAGATGCAGATCAACTAATCTGTCCGCCCAACATAGAGTATCTATCCACGTTCGACAAAGGCTGCTTCACTGATGCCGTTGACGCATCTGCCGAGGAATTCGCATTACCATTTGAAGGCTCCGCATTCACTTGAGATGTTTTGTTGGTTTTATCTCCATCCTCTGTCCCGCCTAGTTTTTCCTGAATTCCAAAACTTGCTTCAGCTCCAGCAGCAATCTCTTCATCAGACAAAAGATCAACATCTACAGCATCTACCAAGTGCGCTGTCTCATCATTCAATGCTGAACTCAATTGCTCCAGAATAAGCAAGCTGGTAATTTCATTCTCTGTATGCGTGCGTCGACGTCTAGATACTGGTTTTTCTGTATTGATGAATCGAACGTGCTTTCCAGCAGACTCATCTGGGACTGGGGTTGAAGAAAGACCATCATTCAGTCTATCCAATTTGAGCAAGGAGAGATCGTTCAGACTGCAGCATTTCCTTCTAGGGACGGATATTGGAGTAGTTGCTCGTATCTTGGATGGTGAATTTATCCTTGATGAACTAACCAGTGGTTCAGAATTTAATGGAGGAGAGAAGAATCCAAGGGAACAAACACTAATGGGCGATAGAGGTAAATCGAAATCCTCAATTCCGGATGGCGGAGTCGATAAAGACGGGAGATCTGAAATGCAAAATAAACTTGGCATTTAACAAAGAGGTTCATGAATATGAGATAGAAGCAGGAAAGTAAGCGATTAAATTGAGCGCGCAAAATCGGGTAAGAACAACAAAACAAACTTGAGCTTGAGGCTCTTGGAGTGGAGTTTTCATCAGCAAATGCTACAAAAGACCAAAAGTGGAGGTGCTTGCCTATCAAAGCAGAGGTTCGTGAAGTATAACTCACTGACAGTCTTCCTATGACTAATTTGCATATCGTCGGCATCCAGCAAAAATTGCCTGAATCTGGCTTCAGTCTCTGAGTGGGGTGGGGACTTCAGAATGCTTCTTTGTTGAGATGAGGTATCTGTAGAGCAGCTAGTAAGTGAGCAAAATTCCTCCTCTCCATCCTCTCCCCCCTCTTCCTCTTCGCTATCCAATTTAGCTAAAACTGCAGCAGCGACAAACGAAGTATCGCTATAGGACCTCCGTGGCTGAAGCTGAGGCATAGCCAGTTGGCCTTCATCTCTAGTTGGCTGGTCGTAGCCAGTGTAGGGTGGATAGAAGATGCTCGTCTTGCGTTTGGGCTTCTCCTCATCTCCCGACGAGGCAGGTTTGACAGTGGTGGCAGCGGACGAGTTGGTGGTTGATTTTTGGGAAATTGTGAATGAATCGGTGACTGAATTTGTTACTGAGTTCGCGGCTGCCTCTTTGGCCATTTTTGCAGTCATCATTTGGGTATAAGAGTGGACGTGGGCATAGGCACGGTTCAATAGGACAATGTGAACAAGCACTTTTAGTGCAAAGAGCCTGGAAAGTGAAAAAAACTCATATACATTTCAGCAAGGTATGCTATTGATTTGAGTTAACTTCTCAGTCACACATACAGAATACTTAATTCATTTAATTCAAGTTGATCAGTATACAACTGATGAAAAATAATTTTTCGATTTCTGTCATGCGTACCGACTACTACCCAGGGCTCATCTACAGCTACCTACCGACTAAATTCAGTTTTCAACCTCTTCCAATTCGTTCAGTGCATGAATCATCCACTTGTCTCTGATCCAACTATCGATATTCCTCCGATCCCAACAACCAGACCACTTATACGTGTACTGGTTACAAGGTTTTGAACCCTTTCTGTCCCCTGTTTCCACCTCATTCTGTGGCAATGAAGACCATGAAGAGGAGTTCAATAGATTATCAAGTTCTCCCTGTCCTAAATTGATGCCTCCTCAGAAATGGTCTTGCGCTAAGTAAGCAGTTGAAAACTTACAGCGGAAGAGCAAGTAGTAGAAAGACATAAATCCACGAGGACTTGACAGTTTGGATCATCATGACATTGATAAGACAACTGAGAGATATTGGTGTGAGTCCCATGCGTCGAGCGAGTAGTTCAAAGTAGTCAGAAGTGTTCTAGAAAAAAAAGAAAATACACTTCATGCCGTTAGTTGATAAAAAAATACTTACAAAACAGAGTGGGAAAGTATCGACTCACTTTGCCCTGGCGACACAGAAGGAGATCGTAGGCGATACTCACTGTGTACTCCTCATAGACCTCAAATATGCAATAGATTTGAATGAATAATCCTGTTGAAGTATATACGCAAAGTGGAAGTGAAAGTATGGTAAATGGAGGAGGGCTTTAGTGACTACGAACCAACAATATTGAATTACTCAAAAATCTAAATTCGGAGGTACGGGACTACCGATAAACCTACCTAAGATTTCGATAGCTCAGATTCAGAAGAGAGAATACCTATAATTCAATAGAGACTTATCTTGCTAAAGTAAAAAAGCAGAACTATTTGCATGAAAAGGGTAAATGAGGCTAATTAGCTGACTGATTAACCAGAACTACATAAATTACCAAAATACCGCGAGGTAGCACGGAATAACAGTAATTGAAGGTAATCTTGTATCCGAGGCACGAAAATCATCCGGTGAATTCAATAATTTCTGCCTAGGGTAACCAAACATGCTGCTCCATTATCTTCAACGAGAATAATACCCATTGAATTACAATCACTGTCCACGACTAAGCGAAAGCTGAGGTAAATACAATGAAATCACCCTTAAGTATCAACCTACTTTCCCCTCCGTTAAGCCACAACACAATACGCGCCTACACCCAACACGCGCATGCGCAACCATTCCGCTGCTACATTAGGGAAACACTTAAGTGGCCTCAATTATGTGACCTGTCCTCAGGCCAAATTAAGAAAAAAACACAATGGTGAAAAAGGAAGTTACTAAAGCAAAAAAAACCTCCAGCTTGGGGGGGGGGGGGACACAGAACATGAAGCCTCTCCTGCACAAAATGATTTCACCACCATTACGAGGATTAATTGGACAAGTAGAGGCATTTCATTGTTTAAAGGACTAAGAGGGATAGATGTCCGTATAGGGAAACGATTTACACATCGTATTGTGGAATTCATGCGCATAAACTCTGCGTGAACAAGAAACAGAAAATCGAGTTAAGCTTAATTAAACCAAACATTAAAATACGGCTTAACAAGTATTGCATGCTTTTCATTCCTGTTGAATTTGCTGTAAGCTTAGAAAATCCCCCCAAAATGTGACACGCTAGGATTAAATTTGGGTGTGCGATAGACTTACCTCCACGTGGGCAACGTATACTCATACCGCAAAAAAGTCTATTAATCGGCTGTTGACTTCTGACTTCAAAATGCCATCACCCCACTGTCATATTCGACTTTCACAGTACTCATCCCACCTTTTTCCACCTTATCTACCTTCGTCTTTGATACACCCTTCTGTCCCCCCCCCCTCTTGACTTTTTTTCCACTTTGATGTTCCTTCCCCTCTGTGAAGCCTGAAGTCAACTAAAGGGCTAATGATAACAATCAAAACGCCTGCCATTTGATATAATAATAATAACAACAATACTAATAAAGTTTAAATTCCCCCCTATATATATATGAAAGCGAAGGGCTTATTTTACATATTTAATCATGCGTTTATAAATCCACGCATTTCGAATATTAAACATTAAACGCAAAGATACGTATATATATTTCAAAAATATAGTAAATTATTACCACCCACACAGCGACATTTTGCAATACATTGGATGACAATAATGTGATATGAGTGGGTACTTACATCGGAAGGAATGACATTGAACTTGGAGATGAAAGCATGCTTAACCCAATCCACCGCGAATTCGGAGAGGAGAATAAGCAGAATGTCCGGCAGGAGGGCCAGAAAATCATCTAAACAGGGGGGGGGGGAAGAACCCGAGTTAGTTTTTCGCTCCAAAAAAATTGCCAAAAGTACGCGAGCAAATTAAGGGATTGAGACGCTTTCAAAGTGCATAGGAGCGCGCTAGGTATTTACTAGTCCTGACAACGAATAAAGCAAAATTACCGAAAAATTTAGAAAAGACTACCTTTATTCATAGCAATATATTATAAATTAATTGAAGGTGAACTCATTTATGTCCAAAAAAATCAATACATCCACATATCATTAATGTTTAAATGGTAAAATGTTAACATTACACCACTCCCGCCCAAGCTAATTTTTGAAAAAAATGCACCCAACCGCACTCACGCCTGTCTCATCTGACTCCGACGTGATGAGTTTTCGTAATATCAGACGAAGACTATAGACGTATTGAACATGTCTCAAACGGCAATAGCACCTTCTGCTGCAAGTCTAGAACCAATGGAGCTGATTTTGGAAGAGGACCTCAGAGTCTTAACTGCGTTGAAATGTTAAAGGGCCTATGAGGAAGTTTGCCTGCATTGCAAACAAAATTTCCATAAGAGTTTTATTTGCAATCAAAAGCGTCTTTGCCATCTGCTCCCTGTAATTATCTTCAATATTGATAGATTTCAAAGCTTGTTCAACTAACTGAAGTATGAAATAGAACCACTTTCAACGAATTATGACACTAAGCCATCAGTCTTTACAATCCGCAGCACTTCACATTCTATTGAATAGTCAGTCAAACATCGGAAGATGTCGTTGGGCAAAATACGTCGAAGAGGAGTGGTGATGCTTGATTAGAGCATAGTAAAGTTCGCAATGAAGGAAAAATGGCAGGTTTGAGAAGAATCTACGAAGGACTAATCAATAACTATTGAAAATGAGCACTACAAGTGACCGCCTTTCACCTTTATTAGGGAATTGAAATTTGTTAAGCACACGATGCTTCAGGGACTGATCGCAAGCATCTCACTTGTGTCAGAACATTCTGGAAGGTGCAACCTTGCTTGCAGACCCCGCTCAGCATCAGGCGAAGTCTATAGACGTATTGAAAATGTTTCAATAGTGCCTTCTGTTATAAGTCTAGTACCAATGGAGTTCATTTTGAAAGAGGACCGTACGGCCCTGAAGAGCGTTAAAGGGTTAAATGTCATTGAAAAGAAATCCACGAGATATACCTGGGCACTATCACCGAAGATGGGCAATGATGAGAAGCGGAAGAGTAAATAAATAAAATTTCCCACATTAAAGCGATTGCAGTGTGGATTTTTTCCTCACAACAAAAAAATGGGGAGCAATGTGGGAGTGGGAATCATTGTATAATTAAAAGGAACACCTATTTCAATGAGAAAAATCGTTTTGTGCTGTTGATGCCATTTGTTTAAACAGACTATACATTGACCAACTCCTATTTTATCTAAATTGGGGCGTGCGATAGACTTACCTCCACGTGGTACACCCTTTGCAACGTATACTCATACGGCAATAATGTCTATAAACCGGCAGTTGACTTCTCACTTCAAGCTACCATCACCCCACTGTATGCCATATTCTACCACTTCCACAGTACTCACCTCACCTTTTCTCTGCCTCTGTGTCTGTCTCTTTTACAACTGTAAACCACTCTTCTGTTCCCCACCCATCGACTTTCTGTTACTTTGACGTTCCTTCCCTCTGTGAAGCCCGAAGTCAGCTAAAGGGCTAATGATAACTATCAAAACGCCCGCCATTTGAAATAAATAAATATTATCTAATTTAATCAACTAAATTTGCATAAAAGAAGAGTATAAAAGTTCGGATTATGCAATTAAAGTACAGCACTATCCACCTTGGCTTACGTGGTTTAAGTGCGAATAGAGTATAACTCACATGTCAAGGTTTCGCTTTGAAAAAGAAAAACACACACAAGAAGAGAAGGGAGGAGAAGACAAAAAAAGAGTGTAAGAAACTAACCATATTGCCACCCACTGGCTGACATGTTGCGACAGACAATAATGAAGAGCCAGACCGCGTAGTGAAACCGTTCTCGCACATCAGCGCAGGCAATCTGAAAGAGGTTAGATTTGCCCATTTTTCGGAACACGTTACCCTTCAATTCCACAAACTACAAAAGGAAAAAACATCAACAAGGTCTTGTTAAGAAAGATTATGTGGCTACATATGAGCGTAGACCATAAATTACACAACACAATGGATTTAAGCATGGACTTTTGATATGCTTGACAGACGTACGTTGTTCGAAATCATCACGGTGAGAAGAGACCGATTCTGAGAGTTGAAGGCTACATTCAGAGTCGTCACTTGAGCCAAAAGTAGAAGACAGTGTAGGGCTATAGAAAAAAATAATACCATCCTTAACTACAATAAGAAGGTTAATTTTATTGACAAGCTCGCTAACCAATTGATATTCTTTAAGAAGTATTAAAGCGTCGGAAAACAGTTTCACCCTCTAAACACTGGTTCTTTAAAGCCTATTAGTGGTAGTTGAGAAAATTCCCACACGTCCCCTAACGCTTTAGATACAATTTTATATGGAATGGGAGATTAAATTCAGTGAGCATTCCCTACATCTCCGAACGAATCTGAGAGTGGAATAAAAGATAAGCACGCTGAGATACACAATGAGAGGTTATTTAACTCTCATGCCAATACTTGTCAAGGAGTTAGGTAAGAGCATCAATGAGCCCAGTGGTGAAATGTGAATGTTACTGTACCCTTTATTAGGCTGATTTAGCCGTGGCCTTAAATGTTGCACCAACCGACTATTTTCGATGAATGGAAAGTCCGCAGTATTTCGTTAATAGTAGTAAATTTTGGCGATAGAAAACGACCATTTTAGGCCCACTAAAATATCAGTACAAAAGTAACGAAAGAAATGAGAAAAGTGGCAGAATGCGGCTGAATTTGTAGAAACAAACTGCGGATGGGGTGCGTTAAAGAGTTCTTGACATAAGGGTGTGGGACACTGCATCTCTTAACGCATGCCAGGATTGGGAAGTGCGGCCGTACAAACAATGCCCAATCATTAGCTTCTGTTTGTTTAACCTAACCCGCCATCCTGATCATGATTAAGATCCCTGCGTTTACACTTTATCCGCACTATACTCACTGAATAAACGTGCTCCGTGCCATACGTCTGTTTCCTTTATAGCTGGGCTATAGCTTAGCTAGTTCTGGGAGTCTAGCTAGATGTAGGAGAATCTGCCACAGAGATTTCTGAGTCAGTCAGGCTTTACTAGTGTAGCAATCCACTACAAGGGCGATTTTCAGGGACCCACTGTCCTAAATTTAATACTGGATGAAAAGTGATCGCCTCAAACAGAAAATAAATAGGCAATTCAAACATATCAAGTAATTTATCATAGCAGAAATGCTTTAAATGATTAAAGGGTCTCGGGAGGAGGTGGTATAAAACTGTCAAAGGAGGACCACACTAGTGAAGCTTACAGACCAAGATGAATGAAAAGAACGCCGATTGAGGCCCCGAATTCCCATGTGCTCAATCTACATTACACCTGTGTTGAATCCATGACTACGATTCTTTTGGGTAAGAGAAATAAAGAAAAAATTGAATGAAAAAGATAAAATTGGATTGGACTCTAGTTACGACAGCATCAATAATAATTTATGCCTGACAACAGGAATGGATATATGACTTTAGAAGAGAGTGGTAAGATGAATGTGGGTGCTCTCTGACTAACTAAATTGGCACTATTTTCATTTTCCCAGGAAATATGCATGAATGTTGGTACAAGAATGACAATCGGAAAAGTGATCAACGAGTGAAAGAAAATTAAAAAAAGTATTTAGGGTGTTGGGATAAAATTGGGGAAAAATTGTTTGGAATTAAAGTGAAAAAGAAGCTGCAGGGAACATCGGAGTAGATTTAATGTACAAGCTATGATTGGCGTAAAATTGGCATGAAAAAAAACAAATTTCAAGAACAAACTTGCTGAAAATGTGTATAATCAGATCATAAGATGTTTATGACCGAAGTCAAAAAGTACTTCACTGCGTAGATCTCAAAGTTGGGCTACAATGATATGAAATGATTGTTTCAAAGCGAAATTTAGAGTTGTCAAATGCATACATAAGTTAAAAAAACGCTCTTAATACTTCTTGCAAATGCCTAAATACTCTAGGCACGATGTCAGTGATGGGGCAAAAAAAGTGAACGCCAGAAACAGGCAGAGTTATGAGTTCAACAAACAACTGGATGAAAACAATTAAAAAAGAGTAAGTAAAAAAGCAGGAAGGTTTGATATTGCACTAGGATTTATCAGAGTATCTCCAGCACCGCTACCATGCCAAATCAATAGGCAGATATGACAAGGAGGGGGGTGTGGGGGGGGTTTCAGGAGTAGAAGAATTTTGGAATTCTTAAACGGAAACTAAACGGAAGGATACACTTGGCTGCATTAACAAACTCACAGAGACAAACCAAAGCGAAGAGGTATTGTGCAATGAAGGCACCCAGTCCCACATTTTCCCATGCCTCCTGACTATTACTACTACTGTCGCCGTTACCCGCAGGTTGGGGTCCAGGTTTTTCGCCACGGCGGCCTGAAAGACATGCAGACACTGTGTAGAGAACGTCATCAACGGCATCCAGGTAAACTGCAGAAAGAAGTCGATCAGCCACCTATAAAAGAAACAAAACTATCATTAAACATAGAGGCGTGCAAATTTGCAGTAACCTTGCGGTTTGTAACACAGTTAATTATTCCTCTGAGTTGCTTATCAATTCAGGCCATTCTCGACCTCCCATTACATTGTCTAACTTACAGCTTACAAAGCCTAAGTCCTTTTTCTTAGCTTCGAATAGAAGAGTTCAGACCATGGGCTCTGAAGTTTACAGAACCTTGAGAAGGCGAGAATTAAGATTTGCCTTCTTAAAAATGGTAACTCCTAAGGTTTATTTATTTCTCCAATGTTTGTCAAAGAAGAATTTCAAACTTTAAATTCTGGGAAGCACAAAGTAGTTATGCTAATCAGTAGCTGTTCATGCCCCCTAAGCACTTCACCACAGAAAACGATAGAATAAAAAAAGTTTTGAAACGAGGGTCTGCAGTCAGGGGAGATGATACGACAATCACACATTTGGTAGGCTACCGACGACACTCGAAAAATGTGATTAGGCTCATTTTTAACCAATATAGGTCTTTTACTACGAGATCAACTGAGTTTGGTTATATAAAGTCCGATAAAGATATGATTGATCCGACCAAAGTTAGAAAGTTTCCACTTGTATGCTCTCAACCATCCGCCAAAAATTAGAAAGCACTGTGCAATATTCACAATACATGAGCACTATGGGCGATAAGGATTACGCGACTCTGAATAGCCTTAATTGCGGGCAATGATACATATTTCCACCATATAGGTAATTAATTCTAAAGATATCCGGATCTTACGAGATATAGATTTAACTATTTTTCAATTATTAGGTAACATCAAGGATGCTAAACAATGGAAATATAGGAAGTTTTACTAGCATTGGTTGATGTATCGACGGTAGCGCAAAGGCAAATTTCATTTTTGCAGAATTTCTTTACACTTAAGTGAAAGGACTGTCGACATAGGCCAAGGGTTATTTAGCATAATTCTATGCATACTCATAAGAACATTACACATATGGCAAAAAAAGTCTACGAACCGGCAGTTGACTTCTGACTTCAAACTACCATGACCCGACTGCATATCATATTCGACCGCTTTCACAGTACGCATCTTACCTTTTCTCTACCCTTGTGTCTGTCTCTTTTACATCTTTAAATCACTCTTCTGTTCCCTCCGCCCCACTTTTTGTGACTTTGATGTCCTTTCCCCCTTTGAAGCCCGAAGTCACCTGAAGAGCTAATGATAGCTATAATAAAGAATGACATTTGATATAAATAAATAAATACATGGGGGTATATTCAATCATATCTTTTCGTAACCTCTCCCCCCCCCCTCCCCACTTAGTCACAACCTTCACTCGGTATAAAATTTAACTATAATGACATTTAAAAAACTACTTGAATAAGCTGTCCTTAAATTGGTCGATCGATATCCAGCTTGCATTCAAACTAGATTAAATTAGAAAAATATAATGTAATTTACACCACAATAATCTATGAATTAACTTAAAAATTTACCCATATTATGTAAACCAATCGACCGATATTACCTTGTTTAACTTTTGAA
This sequence comes from Rodentolepis nana, assembly GCA_900617975.1. Lineage (NCBI taxonomy): Eukaryota > Metazoa > Platyhelminthes > Cestoda > Cyclophyllidea > Hymenolepididae > Rodentolepis > Rodentolepis nana. The sequence goes on from UZAE01012061.1 coordinate 18,655, forward strand.
AATCCAATAAGAAACGAGACGAAGGCCAAGTACACAATTTTATTGTAAATGATGACCAAGTTTGTCTATTTACTTTACGATTACCATTTTTTGGATTAACGTAGGATATTTACACTGGACCATATGTCTAAACCATTGCCATGCAATTTCTCTAAAGGAAACCAGTTTGACAAAAGCGGACTGTTGGTAAGTTTTCGCTACCATAAAGACGATATCTATGCCAGTAATGAGCCCTTTCACAAAAATAAGACTATTTCTCACTCCCATGAAACTATTTATTGCGAACATAACAGTTGCCGAAATAGACAAGGCTCAATTCAATCGCTTAAGTAACAATAACATTGAATAAAAAATAAAAAAAGTTCCTGTTCAATAAACCAATCATAGCGTGCTTGGTCAATTGTAAACCACCTTATTTAAAATACGATCAACACGAACTAACTATATGTAAACCAATAAGCTGATAGCTAGTTGCTGAGGTAGGTATAAGATAAACAAGGTGTGCATTGTAGACTAAAACAATTCGAAAATAACTAACTAGGGTATCGAATTTACAATGGTTTTCCGGTAATTGTAAGCAACCTAATTGAACTTAAAATAAGCATATAAATGTGTAAAATATTTAGCATTGACAGGGCTAAAACACAAAATTTCATGAAGTAAGCACAACTGCATCAGTTTAGAATAGGGAAACATGGTTAATTTCAAACTAGTTGAGAAAGTGCATTTCCGAATCCACTAAATAGTGCAAGAACTTTTTCAATTCCTATGAAAACTCCTCATTCTTGTCCCATCCATACTACAAAAAATCAGCACTTTTGATGAGCAAAACTTACGAGAAAACGCATGAATAAGGAAACTCGATTGGTCAAGAAGGCAATAAAATTCAATGGAATCACATTCTTCAATACAGAAATTTCTGACAGAAACAAACAGTGCTTAAAGAAGATTTATGAACAGGATTGAAAAAATGGCAAAAAAACATCCCCTTCCTTAAAAACTCAAAAATGTTATTTTTTAGAACAAACCAGAGAAGAAACGACGAAGGGATACATTTTTCATCAGCTTAAAACGAGCGACAGATAAAAATCTTTCAATAGATTTGAAATCTACTATTATTTATGTTTATAGGAACCATAGAAGTTGAAAAAACGAAAGATAATATCATATTTCTAGAGCAACGTTTATGTAGTTGAACGATACCGAATAAGACAGTCCAAGAATACTGTTTGCTCCGAGTCGAGAACCGTACAGATAAAACAATAATTAATAAAATATCACCTAAAAACCTTTGGATGAATTCGAAATAAGTTATATTCATTACAAAATAAAAGTATAGCATATTTTTGCGTCAAAAGTGGCATTCAATATTTACTATTGCACTATCATCTGATTATGGCAATTATATGGACTAATTTTCAAGACTATTTGCTCATATATTTCCATTCATCACATTCAAATGAACAAATGAAGCTATTCTCCAAGAGAAACTCTAGCTTAGAAGGTACCTAAAGTAGGACACTGCGCATTTGCCCCCCTCCACCCACCCCCCCCNCCCCCCCCCCCCCCCCCCCCCCCCCCCCCACCCCCTAACTCCTAATGGGGAAAGTTAAAAGACTAGCGTAAAGTAGGGAGCTCATTTGGGCTTTTTAAACAGAAGTTTCGCTTAATTAGTAAAGCCAAAAAGACCACGCAAAGAAGAGGGGGAGAAATCGATAAACAATATGAAGTCCAGGTTGTGTAGAAAGCCGCATTAAATTAATTAATTAAAACATCAAGGGAAATAAGATCTTTTAAAAGCACCCACAATGCCTAACACTTTTAACCACACCATAGACAATAAATGCCAATAACCATAGTGATGGGATAATTAAACCTTACATTTTCCTTCTACCAAGCAATAGCCAATAAACCAGCTGGACAACTTTTCAAAACTCACAGGAAATTAAACGAATCGACCATGCAGGCAAATAATTTAACAAAAAAATATATAATTTAGAATCCACAAGCGCTGACACATAAAAACCGTTAAAACATAGTCAAGCAAGTGGTAAGTAGAATATTTAACCTCTGAATAATTCGAATTCTTGTTTGTTGATTAAGCACATGCGCCAAAAGTCTTATTTGATTAGACACCAAAAGGCGCATAATTTTGTATTAGGTAATCATCTTAAAGAATCACTGATAATTTGCTCAAAATCACGCACACAAAATTCGAAAACCAACACAAAATGGGGTATATAATACCGAATTAGTGAAGAACGACTTACCTCCAACAAATTGAAAAAAATGTAGATCTTGATAATAGATTGGGTTCGAATCTCATGGTAAGCAATGGAGCTATCAAATGTGTAGAGAAAAACTGTACAAATACAGACAAACGAGAACTTCACCAACTCTCGCGCATCTGTCGCATAGAGGGTGAATTTTTCCGGTCTAAAGAGATCAAATTCAAGAAACAGACAAACCTACCTAAAGGGGGGCATCCAAAGTCCAAGGAAGCTGAAGAAACTGTAGGAGAGGAGAGACATGAAAAGGAGTATACATCGAAGGGGGAGAAAAGTATAAACCATCAAGATGTGATCCAAGCATTGGAGAAGACCATAACACATAAACTAAACAGAGGGGTTTATAGGCTGAATATTACTACGCACCGATTCAAAATACTGTGGTATGGAGAGGAACTTCCAAACCCGATTTCGAAATGGCCCACAAATTTGTTCTTGGGAGTTATTCTCCTCATTATGTCGTCTCGAACTCTGCCATATCTCCTCTTTCAAGTAACTCCTTAAGTTGAAGCCTAACGAAAAAAACGAACAGGAACATATAACCACGCAGTCCAAATCTAACCGGGTGACTAGCCTTATACGGCCGTAAGCTTACTCTGAAGAGGATTCTTTATATCACATTCAGAATCTGATTCTGTTTGTCCACGGCAGGTGTCTTTCGTTTCCTATAGGCGCATAGATACATTTAATGCGACGTGCAAGCGCAACCAAATACAAAGAAGACAGCGCTACAGGTTATTCAAAAAACTTTATTCAGACAAAGAACGATGCATTGGTGCAAACGGGTTTGTAGCAACATTCAATCTTTACTGTCCAGCTTGTTTACGAAGGAGAGCATAGATATTTTCCTTGATCCACTCCTTGGTGTGTGGCACATAGGTTCCCGAATGGGGATTGAACACCAGACAACTCAAATCCGCTAGTTGGTCAACGAATTCAAAGAGCTGAGATATGTCATAGGTGATAGTAGGCGCAGTAGGGTTCTGTTGCTTCAATTGCTCCTCGTAGATCTTGCAGACACCTTCCAAACACTGGTTTACAGTCTCGTAGTCAGCCCATAATCGAGAATCTGGCTTTTTGACTTGCTGTTGCAGCAGAAGTATTGTGTGTCCCATCTGAAGCAATGAACGGGTATTAAAACAGGCTAATACACAAGGATATGCATGAAAATAGAATTGATTAGAACAATGATAAAAAACATTCAGAGCAAAGATAAAATATATTAAAACAGTAAAAACCAGACACGTAAAATCAAAGAGAAATAGTTAATTCAAATGAGCTTTAAAAATCATTTCAGAAGGAGCAGGCGAGTGTAATTGTACGAGGAGACCCAATGAGTAACAACAGACCACTCTGGTAAACGGCGAAGAATTGATCGCAGTTGTTCTGATGTTCCTGTTGGAGCTTGTTCATCCATATATTGATTAACAACAGCGATACCAACTCCCAGGTTAACATCATCGATTTCGGGTTTTATTGGCTCATTAGTGAGAGAGAATTGAAGCCAGAAAAGCCAGGGTTGGACCCAAAGACCAGTGGAAGAAGTAGCGCACGAAGGATCAATATGGTTTATATAGAAGTGAGCTGATTTAGGTCCATTCGCATCAACATCACGAATATTTTTTCGTGGAATGGGAACAGGATATGGGTGTGCATTCTCAGAAACAAATGACCATTTTATAAGACGTACATAATCTGGTGCAGTTCTCAAATAGAGTTGAGTCAATGGCGAACCTGAGTGAATTGAAAGAGTTAGATTAACGAGTTTATTCCCCTTTGGGGAGATTTCGTCATTTCGTTCTAAGATTGTGAAACCAGTGAAGGAGGCATTGTGTTTTGAGGCGGGCAAGTAGTAAACAGTATCAAAAGCATTCAATAGAGGATAAATCGAGGGAACCCCACAGTAAGGTATGGAGTGTTGGAAGGAGAAGGGTTCCGTCTGTTCTATTTCAGGGAAATAGAATGGCTCAATTGGATTGGAAGTAAAGTAACTTTGAACGGTGATCATGAAGGGGTTTGGAGTTCGGGATGGAGGGTGATGGTAATAACGGAATCGATTAGAATCCAGAGGAAAGATGAAGACACCAGAATCCTCTTTAGTAACTCCAGAATTGAAAGCACTATCGCTAAATACTCGATTAGTATGGAAAACTGCAACTCGTTGTTGACTAGGTACCATAGTGAAGCGGTGGGATTCTGGTATGACCGTATAAGGGAAGCCTAGGATTGACGTATGAATTACAAGAATGAAGGTGATACATCCGTTTAGAGTCATGCGTCTAAGAACACGACTTGCAGAAGTAGTGGTTAGCTGAATTGGATCTGTGCAGAATATGAGAATTGGGAATGAAGTTAAGGCCACCAAACAAGCAATAATAGCATCTGGCTTTGCATTTTGTCCTGCGCGTCCCATAATTGGAATGAATACCTCAAAGAGAGTATTAACTGAGGAAATCTGGAAGATTATAAGAGGAGGAAGAAGTAAAACTAGAATGCGCACAAAAGCAAAACGACAATTTGGCCCGGAAAGCTTCTGATAGGTCCATCGCAGAAGGATTGTGGAAAGACACCAAGCGATCGTGATATAGGATGCTGGACTATCAAAACACAACGCGAGAAGGGAGAGGGTATTCAGAACAAGAATATTAGCTTTGAAGAAGTCATTTTCAATTAGTTGGGATATGATCACTGTTTCATCTATCCAGTTGCTCTGACCAAGCAAATAACGAAGTGGATAAAACTTCAACAAACTCCCCCTGGGAATCTGAAAAAGTTTGGTATAGTAGGCTAAAAAGTAGGAAAGAAGAGGAAGCACATAGAGGCCAAAGATGTTGCATTTGTTGGTGAACCAGGACATTCTGCAACCATACATATGGAAGAAAGATCCAACAATAAATAAAAAGAAGTGGCTAGTGACAAAGAAGACCATTTGAATTGTAAAAGCAAGAAATAAACCGTAATAAGTGCCTGCTGCAGTAGTTTGCAAACGAAGGACCCACAAAGAAATCCAAATGACAACACCCCAATGAAGAAAACGGCCAATATTCCAGGGGTACCGCAGCATAAAAGTTCCTAAAATATCAAAATAGACATATCTTGCGACATTGGAGTGCTCAGGTGGATCAGGCCCATCATGAATACTGCCCGTCCCACCTACACGGGAATAAAGAAATTCTTTGGGGGGACGGGGTCCAGTACGCTCAAGTCTTTTGATTTTGTTGACTTCTGGATCAGCTGCCATAGTTTTGATGAGTTGAAGTAGATTATCACCAGCTAGGTAGAGACAGGATGGAGAGATACGTTCTTCTCTGTCATGGCAAGTGTGATAGGCATATCCATTTCCAATATAGGCAAAATCTAATCCTGGGATGAAGCCATAATCCCGGAAGACGCGAAAGTCAGTGTCTGACGGAATTAAGCGAAAACGAAATACCTCTTCTCCAATTACGGATCCGGATGGATAACGAGCAGTTGAAGAATAAAGTTTAATTAAAGCTGAGCTAGCAGGTCCAGGACCACTTTGAAACACCATGAGTTTTCCGCCGGCTCCTGCGCCTTCTAGGTTAACAAAAACTGCGACGTCCGCAGCCCAAGGGTGCTGAGTAATGAAAGCATGACTAGCGGGGAGGATGATTTCTTCAGCAGAGTTTAGCAAGAAAATAACATCATTCAGAAGGGGATATACACCATTTGCAAGAACTCGGGCAACTTCGAGCGAATTTGCACAACCAACAAATGCATCAGAGGCCCCAGGACTTTGAAGAGCACTATCGTAATGACAATTGATTAAAATTGCACGAGCAGGTAAAATCCTTTTAATTCGCGGATCATGTAAACGGAGAAGAAGGTTCGGAATGTGAGCATAGGTCGTAACGTGAACGTGGGTTTGGAAGGAGGCGGAACGAGAAATTTGTTCATCAATATCCGCATCAAGGCCAGAAGAGCGTGCAAGAAGCTGTATCTTCTGCAATTGTGAAAATAGATATTTGCGGGCATGAATTTCGTTATTAATTGAGCCACTTGTTCGAGGGCCTAGAGAAGTAACATATTGAAGGTGCTTCCTAGCAAAGGGCTCCTGGAAACTCGTATTGTCTAGACCAGTATTAGTAATAAGAGGACCACAGGAAATCGATTGTAACGGAACATAAACAATACAAAGAAGAATAGTAAGATGTATTAAAACCCAATCCCAAAGATGAAAAATAGCCCGGGGATTATCAATGACATAATTCGGCTCATTGATATCATCACTACTGCTAGATGGCGGGGGTGATACTGTCGTAAGCAGAGATTCATACGCAGTAAACTCCCGTCTGCGCACTTCCATGCTGGAAACGAGATTACATTAGAGCAAGGGAATAAGATAAAGCATAAAATGGCATTTAACAAACAACACACACAACTGAGTGGACGCACCGGTTGTTTAAGTTATTAAATTTCGAGGCATTATTTTTCGAGAAATAAAAATATCTAAAATTAAAATAAGTAGCTTTAAGCTTTTATTAACACAATAATTTATATAAACTAAAATGAATATTTTGTTCACATTATTGTTAACTTATATTTAAATATTATAATCGTCTGCATTTCGAAATTCACTAATTCTTAAATAGTGACTTTACCTTTGTCAACTTTTAATTTCTCGTCATACCGATGCCTAATCATTTTCTGATTTACAGAATATAAATACTCTGAATTTAACTTAAAATAACTGCCCATTTGGTACAAGATATGCCTTATTATCTAGTTTCACATAACATGATCAAGCAATTCCCTTCTGAAATTACATCGTAAGATCCTTTGTAATTGCCCAAAATGTTGTTCATACGAAATAATTCTATGCATTATCAAACTGGCATAAAAATAAGGGAAAATTACAATCATTTTTTTATTAGGCAAACTTCACGTAATCTGATTTTTCAGAATAAAGAATCTTATGTATTAAACTTATATTACCTACCACTTATCAGAGCTTTTGGTTGAGCCATTATTTTTCACACCTTATTAGGGGACCATATATTTCCAAATAATGCAACTTTCACTTAAATAGCCCTGTCTGTCACAAAAATAAATTAATCAGGTGCTCTTGGCAATGGTATTAGTAAAATTGTTATGTTTCTTATCTAAAGCACAGGGAACTTATTTACTTATGACGACAATTATTTCAACAATATTGTTCTAGTCTTTAATCATTTACACTGGTCCATAAATCATCTACTGCCCTTGCTAGAATATATATATATATATATATATATATATATAAGCGACTTTAAGTAATCGAGGTTATTAGGGCAACTTAATATACTGTGCTATATTGATCACCATGGAATAAAATAACTGTCTCCATAACAGTCACTTAATTATTTTGGGAAATCCATATTATTATGTCAAATGCTCTAAAGTTATATCATTACTAACTTCAAACTCCTTCAGTTATTTATGCTGACCACAAGGAAATACCCACACTGTATATAAGTCAATGATAAGTCACAGCCCAACGTGGAGCCGATATCGAAAGGAAATATGATTGCCTGAAAATCGTAATCCGGAATTCAATCAGCCGAACCGCCAACAAACCTTACCTGTAGATACTGTTACCTCTAGCATCCCTATCCAAGCATTCCCTTATGCATTTGAGGAGGAGTATTGTTGTGTATGCACTCCTCACACAATAAAATTCTCGCCTGAACATTTTGGTGTGCGGCCGTAAATATAGACCACCGCCCAGATATTTATCTATTAATGTTCACACAAATTAGGGCAGATTTACTTGATAACTAATTATATTTGCCGATAAGGGGTGCACGATAGACTTACCTCCACGCGGTGCACCACGGGCAACGTATACTCATACGGCAAAAAGTCTATTAACCGACAGTTGACTTCTGATGGCAAAAAGTCTATTAACCGGCAGTTGACTTCTGACTTCAGCAAAAAGTCTATTAACCGACAGTTGACTTCTGACTTCAACTCATACGGCAAAAAGTCTATTAACCGACAGTTGACTTCTGACTTCAAATTGCCATGATCCCACTGTATGTCATATTCGACCACTTTTGTGTACTTCTGTCTCTTTACATCGGTGAATCACTCTTTTTCACCCTCTCGAATTTTTCTCGCTATGATGTTCCTCCCTTCTGTGAAGTCCGAAATCAGCCAAAGAGCTAATGATAACTACCAAAACACCTACCATTTGCAATAAATAAATATTTGCCCATATCATAATTTGGAATAAATATATCGCTTGCAACGCGTCTTAATTCTCTCAATTATCGCGGTAGCCCTTCCAACTAAGGAAGTTTGCCATAGAGAATTCTGAGTATTGTCGTGGCTTGTTAGCGTTGCAAATCCGCTACAAGTATTATTAGACTAACTCAAGTAACCCGTGTAAATAGGTAAGTTAAACATGGCAAAAAGCCACTGATATTAGTGCGAAAAACTGGGAATTATTGGTCTCTAATTAGCGGTTTCGATAAATGTCACATTGCTCGAGATTAGTTTTCATGACTGGCCAAGATTCGAAGCCGTTGCTGAGTTTATACTACGTACCGGACACGATTGTCTGGCAAAACAACTTCACAGATTAGGAGTATACACTCAACCCACATGTCCCCCTATGTAACCTACAGGAGGAAAAGGGGAAGACCCACCTGATTCGGTGTCCATTCCTAAAGACAACAACGGAAACCCAGAGTTACTGGGAAGCAAGAAGACAACTAATGAACTGATATAAATGTACCCCCCCCCCCCCCCCCCACTCATGGGGAAAGCTGAAGTCAACTAAGGGGCTGATGGTAAATATCATAAAGCCTAACATTTAAAATAATAAAATTTTCATGATTTTCCAAGATTATCATGGTTCATCATTGGTAAAACAGTTCTCATGTCATAAAGCGCCCTATGCACCAGTCAGGATGAATTTATTTGAAGATTAATGTAATACCACGTCGTGAAGTTTATTTCTTGTCATTTTAAACAATTGAGCAAGGCGGTTAGTGATTTATGCTTGATATGTACCCTTATCTGAAGGTGTTGGCGAGACTCCCACAAGGAAATATTTAATATCGGTCCATAAATACGAAGAAATTATCAAGAAGTGAGTGGATACCAGCCATAACTACCAGGAGGATTAAAAACCACAATGATGGGAATTATTATTAAGTATTGCAAACAATGTCGACTTTTTATGAGTGGAGTCTTTTATCAAAATCATTAAATGAAGAAAAAAATATGTAGCTTAAGTTACGGATAAATAGTTAAACTTCGTACATTATACCATGTTCTACTGGGAATTAGCAACAACTGTAGTTCCTGCTTTGATGGACTAGTTCTTAACTCAAAAAATAAGAATGTTATATTGCTTTCGCTTTTCTATTTCATTTTGTTAAAGCTGTTCAATTTGAGACTTGCATAAATTCAATGCCTAATTCCCGGAATGGGATATATTTTGGAACGTAGCTATTGAAAAAAGATAACTTGTAAAGACTAAATCCGTATGGTGTTCACCATTTATCTACAAACAATCATGGTGTGTGCGATAGACTTACCTCCACGTGGTGCGCCCTGGGCAGCGGCAAAAAAAGTCTATAAACCGACAGTTGACTTCTGACTTCAAACTGCTATCACCCCACTCTATGTCATATTCGACTGCTTCCCCAGTTCTCACATCACCTTCTTTCTACCTCATCTACATTCGTCTTTGAAACACCCTTCTGTTGCGCCCTCCCCTCTCGACCTTTTTCACTTTGATGTTTCTCCTCCCCTTTGTGAAGCCTGAAGTCAACTAAAGGGCTAATGATAACCATCAAAACACCTGCCATTTGATATAAAAAAATTAATACAAACAATCATTTAAGGAGTTAAATCATAAAATGCAAGATAGTATAAAACTCCAATATGTCCATTTTTCAAATCGATAAATAGAAGGATCATCAACCCAGGCTTACAAAAGAAATCGGGTGATAAATTGACACTTCCTGCTTAGCATTCAAATTTCAAGGCATTTTACTGATTTCATTATAAAGATTCACAAGCACAGAACAGAAATGTCTAAACTACAAATACATTTTTCCAATTTCCCTCGGAAAGGTCACCGTATCTCTAATATTATACACCCCAAGCAACCACAGTAGCATCCGATCAAATCCCAGACCAAATCCACCGTGGGGTGCACCACCATGACCTCTCAGATCCGCGTACCAGTTCAGAGTTCCCACCTCACCACCAGGCATTCGTTCCAGAAGTCTCTCCCTATTATCCTCCCTCACAGATCCTCCAACCATTTCACCGACTTCAGGAATTAGGAGATCCACAGCAGCTGAGGTCATAGCATTCGCTGGCGATCTGGAGCAGTAGAACGGCTTCTGAGATAAGGGGAAATCCGTCACAAAGACCGCACTGTTGCCAGCGGATAAGCAGAGAGCCTGTTCTTCCTCTTTACTGAATCCGTTGGTTTCTGAAGCTAAAGTGCGTTTACCAAGGCGGTTGAGAGTAGCCAGAGCTTCATGGAATGTCATTCGGGTGAAAGGACGACTGAGAATGGAATCTAGTGAGCTGAGATGAGTGGTTACATTCATGGAATCAAGAGATTCTGCGAGATAGGAGAGAACGAGCGCAAGATCCTGAGAAGTAAAATTTAAGTCAGTAAGAATATTTAATGCTAATATTGAGCGATTAATTCAACTAAAATCTATAATATATTTTAAAATCTACTGACCTAGTGGTATGACAGATTCTCAATTAAACTTGACGTTTCTAGCATAAATTAAACGAAAATTTGCAAGTCTGAGTTGGGCGAATTAAATGCACACCTATATAAGCATAGATACGGTTGCATTACATATTAAAAATTGATATTTTGCTCAAATACTCGGTCTGTGATTCAGATCACTAGCGGTCATTGTATGTCATCTTCAATTGCCTTGATTTCAGAGTTTTTTGTGATTAATCAATACAGACTCAACAACTTTCAAGTTTTACTTAGTCGTGCGCAAAATCAAGAAACCTTGATTTCTGCCCTATTTTATACAACTATCCATGCCTGTCTTCTGTAAGACAGTTAGATGTAGGATGGGGCAAGCAACGCCTATAAAAATAAACTGATGATTGGCATAAATTATGCGATGCAACCTTGAAAACCAGATCTTATTGTAGGTGCGATTAACGCCACCTGAAAACAAAGCAGATGCAAGCAAGTGGGCAGTAAGGTGGACTTACCCTCTGATGAGACACAAAGCCTAGACTCAAACACATAAATATTAAGTTCAATTTAATCAAATTCTCAATCGCTATTAACAATAACACTACTACTACTACGGAAGTTTTGGGGGTGTGCGATAGACTTGCCTCCACGTGGTGCTCCCTGGGCAACGCATACTCATACGGCAAAAAAAAGTCTATTATTCGGCAGTTGACTTCTCACTTTAAACTGCCATCACCCCACTGTATGTCATATTCGACTACTTCCACAGTAATCACCTTACCTTTTACTCTACCTTTGTGGGTGTCTGTCTCTTTTACAACTTTAAATCACTCTTCTGTCCCCCCCCCTCGACTTTTTTTCCACTTTGATGTTCCCTCCCCTCTGTGAAGCTTGAAGTCAATTAAAGGGCTAATGATAACTATCATAAAGCCTGCCATTCGATATACTACTACTAATACTAATAATAATGCCAGTTGTATATAGCGAGTAAAAAGCTAGAGGTACATCCTAAAATTTTACTGAGCATATTTGAAAAGAAAAAATGTGCAAGTAAACGTAGAACTATACGCATAATGTGAAATAATTATTTCCAGTCATTAAGTTAACCTTTCATTTAGCTTGTGAGAGATTACCAAATTTGAAATAAAGGACAAAATCATAAATTGGTCTACCAAGTTATGACACCAATTTTATTTTTTTAGGTACCTAAGAGCCAAAGCAAATCCAATTAGGGAACTTTGATCTGTAGCAAAGATGATTAACTCATTAACTGCAGATGAATTAGTGAGGTTCAAGCCTGTATCATCTAGTGCAGGAGGCTTAAAGGCATTGAAACCCTACTGGAACCGTAATAGAAACTATCCATTCAAACGATGCAGTACATAAAATAAAAAGAAGAATGGTCATACATCATTTAACAAACATTATGGTTAGTTTGGTCAAGTAAAGGGCACTTAAAATGACAAAAGGACAATAAAATCTTATTGCCAAGATGCCCTTGTTATTGGCATCAAGGAAACAACAAGATTAAGCCATGCCAATGTTAAAAGGAATGTGTAGGCTATAATTGAAAACTTACAACCAAGAAGAAGAAGTAAGTCAACATTTCGATATGTTTATTTCGTATGATTGTTAATTATCTATAAAAATAGCGGTTTGGGGGTGGGGATGAAATAATTACTCATTTAAGTAACTATGAGGTTATCTCAGAGGCGGTAAAATGGAATTTACCCAAACACGTCGGATGTTGTCCCTTATTGAGACCAGTCTATTGCAGGAATGCAACAACTACTATGGAAAAAATTAACGCCTGGAACTAAAAGCAGTCAAGCGTTTAATAAAAAAAGATATAATTACTGTGAGAACATTTCATATGAGAAGTAATAGCAAGCGAATATTCAAGATAGGGCAACCTATTGTAATATTCCATTGGGAAAGCATTTAATTCAATAAAAAAAGATTGAGGGAGTGATCAAGTCGGTGAATCCATGTTGTACACTTACTGCGTACACCCAACTTTTCGAATTCGTTCCTAGTGTTTATTTCAAATGATGGGCTTTATGATACTTAGCATTAGCCCTTTAGTTGACTTCTGGCTTCACTGAGGGGAGGAACATCAAAGTGAGAAAAAGTGGAGAGGGGGGGGGACAGAAGAGTGATTTAAAGTTGTAAAAGAGACAGACAGACAGACACAAAGGCAGAGAAAAGGTAGGATAAGTACGCTAAAAGTGACCGAATAAGACATAGAGTGGAGTCATGGCAGCTTGAAGTCAGAAGTCAACTGCCGGTTGCTAGACTTGTTTGCCGTATGAGAATACGTTGCCCGGGGTGCACCGCGTGGAGGTAAGTCTAGTGTAATATCTTAGGTGATAAGAGCGTACTAGAATACTAGAGAGAGAGAGAGGGAGAGTTGAGAAAATCTATCCCCCCTTATTTCTTGACTCAAAGTACCTTGAAGCACCATACTGTAACAGTAAACATAAAATTCAACTACGAAACACAGATGCAATAGCCTAATTTGTCTTATAGTTTGGCATTAAAAAGGAGTGGTTGGAAAAATAGAAAAAAACTGACCTTTTGAGGGGTAGAGGATCCAGAAGAGGAGGAAGAAATGCTTTCCAGGTACATAGTGGTTATCTTACGCACAATGGCCTCGACCTCGTCACAAAGTGCCTCCGTAGTCGTCATAGCCACAGACTCCCCTTCTAACATGAGGAATTCAGCCAAGTGAAAACGCGAGTGCGAGGGCTCTGCTCGAAATGTCGGACTCAATGTATAGACCTGTTAATGGTAAAGACGCGTACAAAACAATGAATGCTAATTTTATGAAGCATTTTATAGAACATAAATAAAAAATTCAGTAATATCCTTAGCAACCAGGTAGGTTATAGTATTCTTTGAATTTCCCATAAGTAATAATTTATTCAACCGATTTTTGCCTCCATCAGTATGTTCAATCCACGACTTTCCAATTGGCCGACAAACTATTCATCGATTTTTTCCACATTATCAGAAATTTTTATTTTCGTAATCCCCTCCTCTAATCAGTCAAAATTTCGGATTTCAGTTATGGCTTCTCTCTTTATTTTCTAATAATAGTGTTACATCTCCATCCCACCCTTCGGAGTTAGAATTTGTAAAGTTGAAAATAGCAATATGTTGACATGATTTAGGAGCTGAAATTTCTCTCCCTAAATATACCATTAACAATGATGAGCCTCGCTTAAATTTGTAAGTAAGTTCTAGAGGGCAAAATGCATAAATTCCAAGTTGGTACAGAAAGTAGAAAAAAGGGAAACGGTAGCTCTACCTCAACTAAAAGCGAAAGCATTAAGGTAGATTGCTATGCGCACAAAATAACTCACAATTGTTCTTGAAAATGAATCAAATTTTGAAGTATAGAGAGCTATAATATAATCTATCATAATAGATGGAATTATGAATTAATCATAATAAAGAAAACACGTCAAGAGGGGATCGAAAGCGGAATGGAGAATTGCCCAAAACCTGAATGAAATCCATTACTTATTTATAACAAATAGCAGGCATTTTGATAGTTATCATTAGCCCTTAAGCTGACTTCGGACTTCACAGAGGGGAGAAACGTCAAAGTAAGAAAAAGTCGAGGGGGAGAACAGAAGAGTGATTCACAGATGCACAAGGGACAGACAGACACAAAGGTTGAGAAAAAGGTATTATGGAAGTGGTCGAATTCGACATACAATCGAGTCATGGTAGCTTGAAGTCAACTGTCGGTTTATTGACTTTTTTGCCGTATAAGTGTACGTTGCCCAGGGTGCACCACGTGGAGGTAAGTCTATCGCACACCCCTGAGCAAAAGTCATAAAATACGGTGAAAAGAGATCGATTTTGGAACACTGGATTTTCCAGCCACTCGAGCATGGAAATTAAGTTCACTTGCTGGTAAGTCACTGGCTAAGCAGGCAGGTAGTCAAGCAGACTCCTAAAGCAAACTTTGCGCAAAATAAGTTGTACTTTCATAGTAAAGTGAAAGAGGTAGTCGTTAAGCAACAAGTCTTTTGTCTCCTTAGGGTCTAGAAAGGTTGCTAAAAACAAAAGTGCTATTGTTGTATCCGGATAAGATATGCGACTTGCTTAGATCAACGTGTCATGACAAGTGCAAGTTAGGTTAACTACACATTTTAGTGACAACTTTCGTAGAAACAAATTTAAGAAATAATATTAGCAAATATTCAAAGACAACGAACCGGACCATACCCAATCACAGTCTAGGCACACCGATAAACTCACATCTTTCCAAATGATCATTCTCTAAATACGTGCCAATAAAACTCCCATATATGTGAATTATCCTAAATGATGTAGAATAGAAGGACAGAAACTAACTATTCAAAGAACAATCATGCGAGACCTGAATATTCCCATTAGAAAAAATAATACCAAATGAATAAAATCAGTAGATGAAAATACTCTGGGTCAGATCTCTTGACTTGTGTTGACAGTCTCACCTGTAGAGTGAACAAAATACATAAACACTCTATTCTCTTAACCTAAATATGAAAAAAAACTTGCGATTTCAAAACGGTCCTTTCTACTACTGTAATATGAAATATTGCTTATTTTCCTTTTACAAATGGCATTGGCTAACAGTATGTGCAAACGCAATGCAAAAAAGGAGGGAGGAAGTAAAAGATCTCTGAGAGCAAAAGAAGATGTCTAAAAGAAGTCGAACCGCATCAGATGTCCGGATTTAGGTTGCACAGTACAGGGGTGTGCGATAGACTTACCTCCACGTGGTGCTCCCTGGGCAACGTATACTCATACGGCAAAAAAGTCTATTAACCGGCAGTTGACTCCTCACTTCAAATTACCATCACCCCACTGAATGTCATATTCCACCACTTCCACAACTCCTATCTTAACTTTTCTCTGCCTTTGTATCTATCTGTCTCTTTTATATCGATGAATAACCCTTCCATTCCCCCTCTCGACTTTTCTCACTTCGATTTTAATTCCCTCTGTGAAACACGAAGTCAGCTAAATGGCTAGTGAAAACTATCATAAAGCCTGCCATTTGATATAAATAAATAGGTTGCACAGTACTTCCTAAATGTGTAGTTCACATTAGAAAATTCTGCATTTCACGACAAGGACTAGGGCATCTACAAACCAAGAGATGTCCATTAATCAAAACTCCGATGGCAAGTATTATACCACAATCGATCATTAAAACAATAACTGAATATGTGAATGGTTGGATTTTTTGTCTTCAATACAATATAATTGAAAAGTTTAAAGGCAAATCGATAGTTTTTAAATCAATGGCAAGTTGAAAGGATAAGGATGGCAACTTAAAAGAAACGTGAGTGAGTTAGGAGGGAAAGCACCAACAAGCGATAAGAATTTAAGCTTCAGATTAATGAAAGAAGGCAATTTCAACAAATAATATAACCGTACAAAAGAGTTTCGTATTTTTTCGCCCAAGAAATGTGCTTCAACAATTGTTAATAATTGAAATTGACTAAAATTGGTAGTTCAGAGAGAGGAGGAGGATATTGGATTGTCATTGCACAACAGCAATGAAAAACTACTTCCACATGACTGTGTGCGAGTTAATCATCTTGCAGTGAAATGCTATTGCCAATTTTGCAATGAAAAAAAAAATAATGGCGACTTGACATTTCACCACTATGTTCCAAATTTTCAAAAGTTTTTATTTACCAGATCAAGATAACGCGGGGTGTAACGAAAATATTAACTGAATTCCATGTCACGAGATTGGCAACACCGGTTTCATTGGCACAAGGGTGGGGGGGGGGGGGGGGGGGTTGCGTGTTTCTCACTGGGACACCTCTAGTCTATCCAAATTGATGCCTCCTCTTGACTGACTGAAGCATTATCATTTTCTTGCTTGGAGAATTCTCGAGTGTCAATACCAAAACAGTAAAATTGTTGAGTGCATATTCTGTGATAGACTTACCTCCATGTGGTGCACCCTGGGCAACGTTTACTCATACGGCAAAAAAAGTCTATTAACCGGCTGTTGACTTCTAACTTCAAACTGTCATGGCCCGACTGCAAGTCATACTCGACCCCTTTTACTGTACTCATCTTACCCTTTCTGAGCATTTGTGCCTGTCTGTCTCTTTTACACCTGTGAATCACTCTTCTGTTCCCCCCCCCCTCAACTTTTTCTTACCTTGATGTTTCTCCTCTCTGTGAAGTCCGAAGTCAACTAAAGGGTCAATGATAACTATTAAAAAACGCTTGCTATTTGAAATAACTAAATATTCTGCTGAAGAAAATATTCCATAAGTGATTGTGCTGTCATTGAAAGAAGACGGTGGGAGGTCTATAAGTGGCAAGCACTCATAGTTCACTGAATGAGCAGTTGGTTTTTGATGATGATAAACACTTGCACGCATACTCCGTATGATCATCCGATTGTGTTGACCTTAGGAATTATGTGAAACTGTATAAGAGATGTAGCATGAAAGCCAGTCCAGCGATTCGGCGTTTTGATAAAAAATGCGGTACAAGGTCTAACCAATCTAACGGTGTTGAATCAATTTCAACTTGGTCGAAACTTGGATAAGGTGAAAAATTTCAGAAATTCCGATTAATACAATACCAAACTGAGACCGATGGTTCATTTTTAACCAAGAATACAATCAAGAAAACGTTCATAACCTACTTTGCCAATAAGGGCTCAGCACCTAGCACATTTTAGATCGTTTCAAGGAGGGGAAAGTTAGTAATAGACACGTTAATCACGCATTAAAAACTAAAACTTGCCCATTATCGACACGATATCATTTTCTTAATCAATTAATCAGAAAGGGAGAGTAACAAGAATGCTTGCTTTCAACCCCCCCTCAAAACAGCACCTAATTGTATTTAAACGAAAAATATGAATGTGCCGACAAAGGACTGGTTTTCAGAAGACTAATGCCGGCTTTCCATGGTTAGTTGAAAGCCAAGAGTAATACAATCTACTTTGAGACGAAGTATATACACATTGGCAAGGAGCACAAATATGTACACAAATGGAAATTATTATTTCCACAAAGGGGGGGGGGGGGGGGGGGGGGGGGGGGGGAATCAATCACAGACGCAAGCATTAATTCTAAGGTCCTCAGAGAGAACCACTTAGAAGAAAAGTGCCGCCGACATGAGCGTTTCTCTTTTATTTCTTCCCGTCACTCATACGCTGAAGCGCCACAATGAAGCGATGTTTCACTTTGAGATAAATAATCAACAAGAGGCACTTCAAGTACATTATCAATAGGAAAAACCTGAAGGTGGTGACTGAGGTGTGGCTCAGCCGAAATTTTAACTTATTTAATAAAATTGCTCGAATTTAATACAATCTTCAAACGTCAATTGAAAAATCTACTCGAATGGTTAATTAGAGAGACTGCGATAGGTTGAAAATATATTCAAGTAAGGTATTCTATTTTTACTTGGACACCTGCGAAATACACTTGAGATTTATAGAGAGAAAGTACTTAGGAGTACTCAGGTTTAAAAGTCCTAATTTCTCAAGAAAATAGTATACCCTTCTATGATATCCAGACTCTCAGTGCTAGAAAACACGATCGACTTCTATTAAGACACAGGATCTCCTGTATTGTGGATTTGTACCTGTCTGGTGGCTGCAATAACCATAATAATAATAACGCTAGTAGTCTAGGCAAAATTACCCCCAGTGAAGTATTCTACGTCCTTTGTGCCCTCATTCACAATAACCGTTCGCATAGCCTTTTAAATGATAGCAGTGTTCTCAAGTTTGAAATAAGAACTTGACATAATATTTCCCCAAGTGGGGTGTGCGATAGACTTACCTCCACGTGGTGCTCCCTGGGCAACGTATGCTCATGTGGCAAAAAGGTCTATAAACCGGCAGTTGACTTCTGACTTCAAACTACCGTGACCCCACTGTATGTCATATTCGACCACTTTCACGCTACTCACCTCACCTTTTATCTACCTTTGTGTCTGTCTCTTTTACATCTTTGAAACACTCTTCTGCTCCCCCCCCCACCTCCCTCTCGACTTTTATCTATTTGATGTTCCTCTCCCTCTGTGAAGCCTAAAGTCAACTATCATAAAGCCTGCCATTTGATATAAATAAATATTTCCCCAAATAGACAAACTCAAGTTAGAAGTAATAAAGAAGAGCGAATCAAAGCCATTACAAAAATAGTCGCTAAAAGACTTAAGTAGACAAAAGCCGCGACTATGAAAGTCAGCACATTCAAATATATATTTCAAGATCACTTTGAACAGAATTCAAAAATTAAAAACAAACCCACTCAGATAAGATAGGGTTCATTGGAAACACAGAGCGCAGTTATCTCGACCCTATAAATTTGACATTTACTTAAATACTCCCGATCTTACTTATAATGAAATTTCGATCTTCACTTGTTTGAATTATCCTCCTACCATTAGGTATTACTATAGAAAAGCAATGAATTATCTAAATGGGGTCGGCAATTCTTCATATCCTGTCAAAACTCAGTTCGGCGTATGAATTTCTCAATTACATCACGATACAAACGAAAAATATGAGGCTTTAACGGCAGAAAATCGGTGTTTGGACAAAGTTTGCTGTACTTGGCCCAAAGATGGCAAAAGATGTTGAAATGCAAATCCCAACACTCCCTTTATTACCATTTATGCGAACTTTACCTACCTGAAGCGTTAAAATTAGCACTAGTGGTTGAATGAATTGCACCTTTAAGTATTAATAAAATTCGAAGATAAACGCACTTTATTCATTCCGATGGCCAGTGCTTCGAGATGCAGTTGAGCGCTGACAGTTAAATGGAGCGAGGGTGTTTGCCTTTGACCCTCCCTATCCACGCATCCATCAGAAGATTGCAACGTCTCCTCGCCTTCCTTCAAACTGGATGCAGTGGGGGTTACGAGAAATGTCTCACCTGATCCCTCGCAATCTGCTGTTGTCAGAATCGGAGTATCAACCTGAATTGTATAAGTCCAAAAAATAATGTTCAATGAATAGGAAAGTTCTAGGATCGAATCACAAATTCAGAAGTCTATAGACTTCAGCCATCTAAAAATTTTATACGCTTGTAACCGAATATGAAATCTCAGCAAGAAAACAATTATCGACTTACCACATATCCCAATCTATGTAAGCACATAAAAGAACCATAAATGATTAGCAAATTAATTTACCACACATACGTAAACGTATCCTTAAAGGTAAGACAGTGGATATTTGGAGATTTCGTAGTGGAAAAACACAGAATATGCCTGTGGCAATTTGGAACGACCCCAGGTTCCAATTTTTTAGTTAAAAAAAGGTGAAGAAATAGGGATGATCCCAGGTTCCACATAGGTATGACAGACCCCTGAGGGTCTAGCATTCGATCCAGGGTAAACAGCATGATAAAAATGACAGTATTTTGACAAGATACTATTTACTACAATGGCACAAGTGATTGTATTTAATGTAAATGAACGTATGAACCAAAATGTGATGTTTTTACGCGTGGGCTACAAACAATTTAATGGACTAAATAAAAGGACTTAATTAGAATAAAATAATATATAAAATCAATGATTTGACAGGGAAGAAATTTCCAAATGAGAATCAGCAAGTAAAAGGTTAGAAAATGAAAAAAAATTGAAAACGAAAAGATTTTGGCGCGTACAATCATTTTAGAAAATAAGTATGCTAAAACAGGAGTAGGGAATTGCTACAAACAAAATGACATAATTCAACAGCCGTCAATCCCAGGCATCACGAATTTGAGAACCCATAATGTTGGACATTATTGCCAAGTTCGAAACTATGTTAGGGCAATAAATTTTAGTCTATTGTTAGCATGCACTATCACACCCAAGATTCAGAAATAAAAAACTTTTTAATGTGGCTTTTAAGATGCGCGGTTTTAGTGCTAACTCTGTTACTAACTGGAAGGTTAATAGGGGGAAGGAGGTGGGGGTGGGGGGGGGGGGGNCAGTTGAAACCTGTAATTGATGACAGCTTTAAAGGTGAAGACTAGCATATTATAACCTTTTTCACAAGCTCATTCAGTTCAAATTCGTCCGACGCAGGAAGAAAAACTGTGCGAACTCTAATAGGGAATGATTCAAAGAACAAGGTGGCGGGTGTTGCTCCCATCCACAAGGTATTAGTTGCCATGGCCTAGAAATAACAGGATGATGCTAAAAATTCAGATTTGACACAAAGTCAAAGGGAGAGTGAGCAAAATGTAAGGACATGGGTTGAACAGCCAATACCTGCCAAACGCTTAGAATTCAAGGTTATGGCATCGATGATCACAAATTCGGGGTGTGCGATAGACTAACCTCCACGTGGTACACCCTGAGCAACGTATACTCATGCGGCAAAAAAGTCTGTAATACGGTTGTTAACTTCTGAGTTCAAGCTATCATGACCCCACTGTATGTCACATTCGACCACTTTCACAGTACTCACCTCACCTTCCATATACATTTGTGTCTGTCTCTTTTACATCTTTGAATCTCTCTTCTGCTGTGTCTGTCTGTCTCTTTTACATCTTTGAATCTCTCTTCTGCTCCCCTCTCGAATTTTTCCCACTTTGATGTTCCTTTCCCTCTGTGAAGCCTGAAGTCAACTAAAAGTCTAAATATCATAACTATCATAAAGCTTGCCATTTGATATAAATAAATGATCACAAATTCTTCAAGAGCTGAACCCAATTATGTTAAGTAGCTTGCCAAATCGCAGGAAGTTTGGAATGAATAAAGCGACTATCTCACAAGTGCCTCAAATTACAACCTGTAAATCACAATTTTATTACGCATTTTCAAGGCGCCTGGAGTGTTGAAACCAATAATATCGATGAAACGCGAATAGTGTTTTATTCAAAGAATGGTATATTTGAGCGTGTAGAATCCATGTCATATGGTTCTTGGAAGACACAAACAAAAGGTAAATAGATAATTAAATTGGTTGCAGCATGAGAATGGCTGGAGTAGGGTGAGGTGGGGTGGGGGGGGAGGTAAAAGTGAAGAAATCAGTAAAATGAATATGAAGAATGATTTATAGCAGTGCATTTTTCTTTAAAAATAAATGGGAAAAAAGAGACTGACTGCAACTGAGAATTAAATATGCTAAAACACACCCTTTACATTTTTTTAAATACGATAAAAAGTTGGAGCAAACAATATAAAATGAAATCAAAATCCAGCCAATTTATTGCGGCTAAATGTGCTCAAAGAGAAAGTAAAGTTGCACCCCAATAATACCTAAGCGAATTCCAAACACAAAATGCATCCCTCGACAATAGAAAATAAAATCCAAATGATTAATCAAGTGAACTAAAATTAATGATAACAATTTAATTGAAAAGCTGGCCATTTTTTTTCTTATGAGCAGGCTCATAGAGGTGAGACAATGTTGGAAAGGATTCAGGAAATCTCAAAAAAATGCATGATAGCAAGCAACTCTATTAGACAATAATCGAGGTCAAAATTAAAGGAACCTCCTGCTGTCGTATTCCCTTTGAAAAGAGTGGAAGCCAAGTGCACGAGTATTCGAACCACATGAAGTAGGGCAGGCATTAGAACATTCCAGGTACTATTGTACTGGAAGTATGTTGAATTGCTTGTCTAAATATGGCCGATACGTTGGCAAGGGAGTAATAAATTCACCATGGAATATGTGAATGCTAACATGGATTACAATCCTCCATTCCCACAACTGAGCCCCTCGTAGGCTGAAACATGAGATCCACCAAATTCTTAGGGCTCTTTTAGCAACAAAAAAAAGAAAAAAAAATGCATAAAAATAATAACGAGTATAATAAGTATAAATAGATACATAGGGGGGGGGGGGAGAGAGGTGTCTCTGAGACACTAATAGTAAATAATTATTTATTCCGCAACTTCCGTCCAGCTCAGCCTTGCAGCATTTAGGTAAAGAGTTCAGATTCAATGAAAGATGTGGTCTTTATATCCTTGAAATGCCTTACATTAGGAGGCTAAACAAATGAAATTAGACCTTCTGCAACAGAAAGAAAATAAGAGTGGCTAGAGGGAACATTTCTCCTTAACACATTACCTGTATCCGACGCATCTTTACACTACCAGAGTAAAAGATTGACAAGCACTGGGCAAAAATTCAGCTCTTATTACCTCCCGAGAGCATACCTCAATACAATAGCAATACGCGTACCACTCAAGATAACCCGAGCGTTGTTCGCGATTTTAAATTGAATGTAATATATGCACTTCGTTACACTTGAGTAGCAAAAATGCAATAAAATGGCCAATTAAAATTATTAGCCCTCATATAAGATCATTTACCTTTCTAACCCCATGGAAGAAAGTGGCAAGACCGATAGTCGTCATTAAACAACCAGCCAATGAACAGCGGATATTGTGGCCGAGAATTCCCTTACTAGTCCAAAGGACAAATTTTAGACTTTGAATTTTAAATACCCCCCCCCCCCAGGAAAACATATTGAGCCTCAAGTATATACAAGAAGAAAAAAAGGGGGTAACACATTTTGATACTCTGACCTCACCGTCAACAGCTTTTACAATCCTTCCTTTAATTCCCTATTAGGCTCCAGCAATTTCAGCAGTGAAATAAATGTGTACTTTTATCCACACAGGGATAATAACAGTTGTGTGAAAAAAAAATTACCTCCAGATATCCACGGTCTTGCATCGCTCGATGTACAATCGATTTGCATGCTGCTCGAAGACGCAACATAGCGGCCATTTCAGGAAGTCTGTGACGCCAGTAGAGACCCTTCTCCGACCGTAGCAGACCCAGACGAGGTCGAGATCGGGACAATGCACCAATTATGACATCATTTTCTTCTTTTTTATCAACTTCGGGAGGACTGAGTAGGTCTATATGGTCGGCTCGGAGCTCGGTTGCAAACTCTTCACCGTTGATGGGACGTAGAACTATCTCGCCACCTATGCTAACCGCGCTACCAACAGAGAGGCCATTTGGAATATCAGGTGTTGAACAAACCACCTAAATAGTGGAAAGGGTAGGGGGTGTTGTTCAATTCTTATACGTAATTAGGCGTAGAGACCATCATTTAGTAAATATATGTAACTGCGCAATGCTAGCAAGTTGCAAGACAATACTTAAAACCTCATCTCTAGAACCTACAAATAAAGATAAGATGTTACTCGTTTGACCTTAATGACAGTGATTTACTGTTAGGTGAAGTAGTCTCAACTATTTTCCCCTAGCGTAATTCAACGTTTGAGTATGACAATAAATGTACGAATAACATCAAAATCAATGTAAAAGCCATGAGAGATTTCAATTTTTACTTTACCACCATTTTCGGTGGCTCTGGGCATATTCGTAAGTTCATCCATCATGTAGAGAATAATCGGTTCTTGAACTTCTGCGACAGTCGGCCAATCATTTGTTACGTAGCCCCCTCTATTTAACTACGTCCACGTTATAGTTAAACTACAAATCTTTTCACTTCCACCTCATAGAATATGAACAGTATTAATTTCATAAAGTTGGCCACTAAACAGGCTACCAAACAAAGATGGAATGATAAAAGTGCATTTGAAAAAAAGATTGCTTCTCACTAAGAGCCTCCGATATGACAGTATGCCTGTTATGGCTAATCAATACGTGCATAGAGGTTCTACAAAAATGAATTTTCCGCATTCTGTGAATATTCATAATTTCTAATAATGTATTAATGTACTAATGCATTAATTAAAGTAACTCAAAAATATATGTGACAAAAGGGCTGCAACACTCAGGACAAAAGATAACGTCAATCCCCTCCCCCCCCCCCCCCCCCACCCCGCCCTCAACAGCTTTTATTTCAAGTATTTAAAGCTTTTTCCAGTTAAAAACTAACCAGAAAAAAACGCATATTTTTTGGGGAAAAAGTGGCCGGACGATGGAAAATAGACATTGGTTTGGATAGGGGTTGGAGGCGTTACGAAAAGCATTCCTCGCACTTGTGCCCAACGAGGTAAGTTCGCTGCAA
>UZAE01012061.1:46982-61322 GCA_900617975.1 Rodentolepis nana
ATTAAAATGAGTTAGAATCATTAAATGGCATAAATTAGATATTAGAGGCTAATGGGAGATACAAAATTACTTCGAGTTGTCGAGACAAACCACTCAATTCAACCAAATCAACCATAGGTTCTGTGCACTACGAACATCACATTGGCAGGTGGCTAAGTCAATAAAAATGGAGTATAAAATATTTTGAAAATGCCATTAACTCTTTAACGCCCCCCACAGGACCGTACGGTTGTCTTTCAAAATATACTTTATTGATACTAGACTCGCGCAACAGAAGGCGCTAATCTTGTCGTTTGAAACGCGTTCAAATGCGTGTCTATAGCCTTCGCCAGATGGCACCACCAAAACTCATCACGCCATCGGCACCAGCCTGCTGTGAGACACGCGTGAATGAGGTTGGGTGGGTATTTCAACAAAAAAAGACAATAATTCGGGTGTTAAATGGTTAAATAAAGAGTTAACAACTTGATAAATCAAGAATACAAATAAAGTGCATATTTTCAAACGATGCTCAAACTCGAGTCCTTCTTTTGGTCCGAGTTAACAAGAGCTCTATCGAGATTATGAACAATATATATATATTTAAAAGCAAAGAAAAATTGTGCAGCTTTCCTATTACTGAAGAAAAGAGGAAGATGCAATAGTGAGTTATTGAAGCTGACTTCAACAATCAACATTGTAAAAGACTTCTACAGACGGCAATTCTCCGAGAGTACGACTATATCAACCCAAGCTGTAGTTGCGCGGAGAGTCCACAAGACCGAAAGTCGATTCATCGGAGTGGCAGCAACAATGGGCTGAATAAATTGGTGATGTTGCGGAAGATTCCAACTAGAAACTTTTATACTTCGTTTACAGTCAATCGAGTGATCAACCCGCACTCGGATAGGAAGTAACAACTAAATGAGTTACTTCCCTAGTAGAATATTACGCCTTGAAATACCTTGAACATTCGATTGAAACGTAACTCGATTGTGCAGAGGAAAATTATAAATACCGAAAGAAGAAATACTCAAGAAAGTGTGGGAGGAAAAATTCGAGGAATGCTATAAATGGAAGATGAAAAGCTATAAAAATTAGACTGCTATTAATTAGTCGTGACAAATGGACAAATGGAAATTCCAAACGATTAAGGAGCATCTTCGTTGCTTGGGGGTTCAAGGCTGTCCTGTGATTTGTTAGATCACTAGGTTGCGGACATTGTACGATTAAATAAAACTAGAGTTAACAACTTTTTCAACTCGAAACAATTACTACGTAGCGAGTAAACAAGCACGAGATTCAATGATAACAACACCGTGTTTCAAGTATTTAAAAGTGCTGATTCGACGTCTTATGGACAAGTAGATTATTAAGTGTAACCGAATCAAAATGATAATTAGAAACTTAATATGTCAAATTGTCAAAACAGATTGGCATTAACAAAATTTGCCATTTTATTAAATTGATTTAATCATTAACTGGCAAGTTCGAGCTAACGGTACACAACAAAAAAGGGGTCCAAAGATAGCTGCCGGAAATATACCTCTGGTAGGGGAGTAGAGTGGAATGAAAACGCGAAAATATCTTTAGAAACTTCGTGACTGAAGGGCATTTAGGGCTTTCAAGAGGAGTTACAATCTATTTTGAATGAAACAGAGGGGAAAACCACATGAAAAGACTTATTCCACTTTATAGCATGGTTATCGTAGTTTATACAACTTTCAACCATTGAGAACAAATGCCTCTATCCCAAAATGTATGGATAGTTGTGATAGGGTGATCATTGATTCTACCCCCCACAAATTAGGTAGCTGTAATATTTTCCATAATGAGAGAAATAAAATGACCGAATTGCACCGAAATTTGAATGTAACTTCAAAAAAATAACGCTAGGATCAAAATCAGTAAAACCGGGTTATTTAATGTAAATTACTCCTTTTAGCCTAGGGAACTAAATTAGAAGCTGATTAAGTAATAGAATTAGCAAATCATAAGAAGTAACGCGAATATCAGGGGTTTATATTGGAAAAAAGAAAGCTTACAAAAAATATTATTCCTTAGTAATTTCCTTGAAATGATAACGATATATTGGAACGAAATTGTGTTATTTTCTTCATTGTTTAGCGTCACGTTTCGGATCCGCAAAACATTTACCCTTGTTCAGCTATCGATTACCTGGTAGACGTTACACTACGCTAGTATATCACAGCTGGATATCTTACGCATTCAGCGAAAACAGCAGTTCTTGCAAACATGTTCATAATCGTGAAACCGAAATATGGCTACTGGGATGAATTTTATTGACACGTAAATGCAAGTGCTGCAAAGAGCCATAAGGACGTCAAATAATGCCTATCTAACCTGACTATTTGACTATTTTCAAGCCCCAAAAGCTACTTTTTTGGCGGGAAAGTCCCAGTCCTCGTCTCTTACATAGGAATGATAGTGTTAGATAAATTTACATTTAGTAGATTGAAGGATCTCCTCAGAGCTCTTAAGTAACATGACTTAGTTAATCAGTACATTTGGGAATGGTTCATGAAATCTCTCAGCGTCGCAACAATACCAGTAAGAATTTAATACTTATACTTAATTTAATACTTATAGATAGCCTTCCGCATAAATATAGGTAAATAAGGAAACGGTTATATACATTTAGCAATCTGATACACTGTTAATGATTCTCCTAACCCTTTAACGCCCTACAGGGCCGTACAGCAGCGGCGCTATTGTCGGTTAAAACATGTTCAATACGTCCATAGTCTTCGCCTGATGCACCACCAAAACTTATCACGTCGGTATCAGTCTGCTGTGAGACTCGTGAGTACTGTTAGATGCATTTTCCACGTGTTCATGAAATAATAAAATCTAGTTTTACATGTTTCTGCTGTATGTACATTGAACAAGAATGCTGATTTTGAGAGCAACCAAACTCATTTACTTTCAATAAGGGATTAATAATAGTTTATCAAGGTAATGTTAAGGGTAGAAATGTCAATCATTTGTGCCATATGCCCAAGTGTTGCACGGCTAATGGAACAGTATAGTCCCCTTTCCTTATTTTCTATATTAATAAATAAATAATGTATTCAGAATGTTTGCTTGAACCTTCTCAGCTAGGGAAAACAGTGATGAAATTTTTTATTACACAAAAAAAGATAATTAGGACGTTAAAGGGTTGAGGAACTGCACAAGATGTCTTTGTTGTTTCCCTTTACTCTTCTTTACATGGATTTACATCAAACCAACAGCTTAACATAATTTTTTTTAAATTGTGGCTTTAATTTCAAAATAATTACCAAATAGGAAAATATATGCTAATAAAACCAGAGCTGATTAAAATAGTCATTGAATTATAGGTACAACTTTCATATATTTGGACAGTTTATCGGTATCATAGATTTCTCACTTTCACATTGAGGTATCGATTTTGTATTGATCCTATCTTATAATGAAGTCAAAAATCGATTTATTGTTTACTTCACATATTACTCTTAAATTCAATACATTCAATCAATCATATAATCACATTCTTATATTTCTTTATATTCGTTGGTACAGTCTCTTAGTACAATGCTAAAATAGCTTAGCGATAAACCAAGGCTTTTAACACCTCAGAGCTCTCGTTAAAGAGCTAAATAACAATGTTATTAAAAAAATTACAAATGAAAGCCTTTCACCTCGTTTTATTTATTTCTTTTATGCAACAATAAAAGCAATACATGAATCAACAAGCTTTTCAATCTAGATTCCCACAATTCCCATCTAATTACCCCTTGATCTCTCACTCCTGCGAAATTTAAACTTCAAAGGACTGATAAATTACTTTTCAAGGCCTTATTTGCAGTAAAGAAGTTTTAACAATAATTTAAAATGAGATTTTAAATAAAATTCAAATTTCAATTGAGCTGTCAATTAAGGAAATTTTAAGGAAAAGGTTCAGATGAATGGTTCAATAGCCCTGAATGCATTCAATATGAAATAATTATTTAACAATATTTTCCTGATTATAGGAGAAAACTAAATACAAAAAAAAGAAAGAGGAGGGGGAGGGGCGGATTTTCAAAACACAAAACAGACTTTCAATTTTAAATTGCGAGTATATTTGCATGACAATAATGAAATAGTGGCATGCGGTCATGTCTCCTCCTCCTCCCACCTCCCCGAAGGCCAAAACTCTAAAATCCAGTTAAAGTGAACAGAATCAAATGAAAGTTCAGAGGAATCAACTCCAATAAATTAAATCAAAGCATGGCCGTTAAAATGTGATCGAGAGAAAGTTGCAGAATGCGAGTTTCAAACCAGACTCTAGGAAAATTTTTATTTTTCTATCTGCTACTTGACAAAATGGATTACATTCAATAAGTCATTATGTATTAAAAGGGTAATACTTGTTAGACAATCACAATAGAGAAAAGTAGAAACCCAGACATAGACGATACGAGTGCCAGTAGACTGGGGATAGAGGTCAAGATGAATCTCTCAGATTGTGACATATCGAAAATCATCCCAGAAGATGCGTTACGTGGGCTTTAAAATCATTTTACCTATTATTATATAAAATTAAAACCAATAATAGAGGCGAATATTGAACTGTCCTCGTTCGTTATGAAAAAAAAATTAACCACTCACTAGAGACAGTAAGGTATGGCCAAAACTCAAAATGAATAAACTAAACCTTGGTATAAAATGAGGCCAAGCGTAATCACCCATTTTGACCCTGACACATCAAACTGCTAGTAGCATTGATATCGTGCAATGTAAACAATTGCCAGATCATCCAAAACAGAAGAATAGGATGGGGAATGAAAACTACACATCTAAAAATTCCTGTCAATGTAATAGAAGTGCCATAGGTGGATAAGTATTCTATCAATTTAATTTCTTTAAATTAGTCTGGAACACTGAAGTGTATTAGCAAAGTATTAATCCAGAATTAAAATTTACCAGAAAACCAAAGAAAGAAACGAAACGAAACAGGAGAAAATGAAACGGCTCACTTGGAGATCAGTAGATGAAGTTCCATCATTCACATTAAGAAATGTCTTCACTTTGTGCCGACGGATTGACCGAACCCAAGCAATAGTCTTAGCTCGACATGGCTCTGATGATTGTGGAAAGTAATCTAGAACAGAGCTGGAGAATCGAGGAACGATCATATTGGGGAGTCTTCGAAAGCATGATGCTTGCTTAAACAACTCTCGACCGAAACGCATTTCTACAAAATGTTGACAAATTTAAAATTAAAGAAACGATAGATAAACATATATATATATATATACAAATATACTGCCCCTAATCCCATTTGGAGAAGACAGGGAAACAAGAAACATATAACAATAATAGTAATAGTATTTAACGAATATTAGTATATGAATATGTGCAAGTAAATAAGTGAAGTAAATGAGAAAGCAAACAAGTAAAAATATCACAGCAGATTGGATTTGTAGGCAGGGGCTTTATGCTTTAAGCTAAAAAGATGTCGGAAGCAAAAACAAGTAAAGAGGATTGATAAAAATAGAAAAACAAGGCACACGAATGCGATTTCGATTGGAATGCTGCTAGTCTGCTTGTTCAGTTGAACAAATTTAAGATCATAAAAGAGTGCGGTTTTTTGGTATTGAAGACCAAGTAAGGCACCGATATGAAAGACATTGTGGCTATGGCCGAAATAGTCAAATTTTCCTGGATACATGCATTCGGGAAATCTCGAGATATAGAACAAACAAGCGGTGATACAAGAAATAAACTGCTTTGGCCAGATGGTAGATGAATCACAATAATGTTGAGGATAGATAGAAGGTTCGTAGAAACATTGGACAATCTTGTATAATATCGGTGAAGACATGAGAAATGCTGGAGAAGCAAAAGAACTCACTCTTATTACACTTCGCATAATACTTGGAGGAAGAGTTCGCGTCCACACAGCCTGATAAATTGATATCATAGAACAAATGGAAAGAATGATGAGATACGTTTCCAAGAATGAGAATCCGAATAAACCCGCTTTGGTTTGAACTTCTAATGGAAATGAGAAAGATGTGTAGGCTATACCGGAGCAATAAGTGAAAATAGTGAGACCGATGTAATCGATGGTGAAAGAAGCATGGCGAGTGAAGCGATCATAGCAGCAGAAAGTATGTCCAAAACTACTCCCAAATGCAAAACAAAAACAGCCGAAGAGATAGATATACGCAATGGGATTTGATGATGGTGAATTATACTCTTCTAAGACATATAGCATGATCATTGGTAATCCAAAAATGTGACTCCAGCAGTTGAAAGACTCATTGTGCAAATGAAATAGCGATCGGATGCTTCCAAGGAAATCAGTCTGTTTACGATATCCAGTATATATGTAGGGTTCTTTAAATTCTTCCGGTGTGTCTTCGATGTTATTAGTCAGTGCTGATTCACCATTGGAGCATCTTTTGGATTTAAGCGAGTATATTTCAAAATCAGCATGTGAATTAAATAAGGGCGAATAAAAAAGTTTCCCAACTTTATCTTGCAAAAGGCGGTATGAAGGACAACTCCACATTTATATTTAAGTTTACCAAAATTACAAGATTATTAAAAAACTAGCAGCTACCAATGCAAAAAAGCAATTAATAAAAACCACATTTCTGATATTTAAACAAGAACCTGCATGTCGTATTAGTATAAACAAAATATATGACCTTAAGATGAGGTGCGTTGTAGGTTGGTAGTAATTATATATTCATTAAGCTTTTCTATAAATTAATATAGCTAAAAGTTTAATATTTAAAGCGGTTATTTTGATTGAATAGCTTGCAAAACAATTGTACTGTTATAACCCTCTTATATTATTTTATACAGTGAATGAAATTGTCGCTGGAAATATAAATTTGTTTGCTTAATTTATCAATTTTTAGGTCGTAAAAAGCGTCTCGGGATTACTAATTTGAGAATTTAAGCCTTGAACTTGCTTAATCTAGATATGCATTTTGAAAATAATGAAGAAATACTCGTCGCAATGGAGCCACACACCTTTTTAATTTAGAACCTCCGTATGTCAATATTGTAGGAGTATAGTTTTCAATTTTAAGTAAATGGAATCTTTGTCCTTCAATTGAACTTAATTGTTCGAGTCACGATCGCCGAAATTGAATTTACTTGACTTGGTATAAATATTTCTTGGCACTTAATCTCTGCTTTACCATTAATATCATTGTAATTCTGGTCTACGGTTTTCTCTCGCCAGGATGGTCTTTCGTGTTATTAAATTTCTATTGACCTAAACGAATAAAAATATACAAATATGCTCATTTTTAACTATTTCTTTGCTTCCAAGCCAATAATTTTTTTTCTCGTTACCCAGAAATAATTAGAACAACAATATAGCCATCAGTCTCTCTTTATTGGGATGCTTATAAATTCTGTTGCTCAGTTGCCTGTTTGCATAGTCCCGTAAATTTCACGGAAATTTGGTTATGCATTCAAGCCAAATATTTGCGGCATTTTTTTGCTCCACACAGGCATTTTGATAACTGCTGAATGAGACAAAAGCAGATGATATTAAAAGAATAAGTTATCTTATGAGGCATTGGCAATAGCTATGAATAAATGTAATTACATTTGGAGGGTTTGATAGGGGGAGTGGAAAGCTTCTGGTTATTTCCTGAAAGACGATATAAGTGCATTCAATAATCCTTTTCAAGATGTTGTTTAAATTTTCCAAATGTACTTAGCGGTTACGCATTTGTGCTCCTTTATACGATTTAAGACATTCGTACTGATTTCATTTTCATACTTTATACTCTATTACATTTTATATAAGTTAATATATGCATTTTTGTTGAACCTTAAAATGCTTTGAGAAGCTCTGAAAGTTCTGAGTTTATTAAACAATACACCTTTCAAAGTACTTGAGCAGAAAGTAATTCTTGTTGAATGTTTTAACTACAACTTGACAATTATGTGCTCATTTGCCATAAATAATTTTTTACACTTTTTACTAACTTACTTTCGCATAACTTGAGGAATCTTCTTCAATATCTATCACTTCAAGGAAAATAAATTAAATTTAAAAATCTTTACGCTACCGAAAAGCTTCAGTTAAAAACATTTCTATTATCAAAACAGGATATATATATATTGATATTGATATACTCACATTGCAATTGGTAATCTATCGTTAGTTCTTCTCCTTCCTTAATGTTCCTTTTTGCAAAGAAGGCAATTCTTGGCAATTTAGGATTCGCCCCATCAATAAAGACATGGTGAATTTTCAGATTTGGATCACACTGCTCACGTAGGCAGAATAAATGAACTCAATTTAAAATACACTATTTGTGAGATTCAATAAACGCGATTATAGCCGGGTATGTACCAAAACTGTCAAGCACTGTTAAGAATAATATGATATTATTTACAGTCATGAACAATACTTCTGTTATTTATTGTTATAATCTGTCTATCCTTCACTACCGACATCCTTTGAGCACTTTGAAATTTCGTTTGGTTCGGTGCTCATTTTGTTACAGAATGCTTAAAAATTAACTCCCAATATGGATCTTTAATAAGTGCAAAGATACTATCACACGATTGTATTTGGAAAATTGGGAGTTCGAATGCAGAGCTGGTAATGAATAATTACAGAAATACAAGCCCAGATCAACTCAAAGACATTTAGGAACGGTTTTCGGGAACTTAACGTAGTAATTTCTGTAGAAGAAATTGATGCAGGTTAAGAGGTTGTTTCCAAACACATCGAATTTCAAATATAATTTCATTTTATATGAGGTGTTCCTATAGACTACCTATTTCTAAAAGTTATTAATTATTTAAATATCTTATTGAAAAATTACTCCTCTATTGCCTAATAAAATCTGCACCCTCCGATATCGATTCAAAGTGTAGAATATGAGGCTGCCTATGACCAATATCATTATCAAAATTCCTCTCTACTCCCAAAAAGAGGACATACATGTTGGTAAGTCAAGTTAGAAATAAGAAAACTTGCACTGTGATTGATAAAACGAGAAGCGTTGCCTGTATGACAATTATCAATCGCGAATTGAGAGGGCAGATCATAGTCCAGTTCAAAGATGTAAGTTTGACCTTCCCTGTCGTAAAGCTCTCCTCTACGAAAAGCCTCATTCATGGTAATAATCTGACAGTAAGGGAAAGAAATTTATTAAATGATATTAAATATTTGAATACTTCTAATTGTGTCAAAAAACGTATATATTTCGATTGATAAAAGAAATTTTGTAATCTTGAAATTGTAAGAAGAGGTGTACTTAATTTCAAATAAATCGAAATGGAGGACTCGAAAAACTAGCATTATTCAGAAATGAACACCCATTACTCACTTCACCAACGTATTCAATAACAAATGTGCCTTTAGGAATGAAATGCGGCGTTCTAACACCCCACCCTCGACCATTTGAAGTACGGAATAGGGTAAGAGGAATTTTACGGCCCAATTGTACAACCCGAAAGGGACACGACGATCCACATTTGCACCTATGGTCAAAAAATTTCATTATTGAAACATAAATTCTTATAATTTTGACGCTGTCGAGAAAAATAATAGTTCTCATTCAATTTCCTTACATGTAGTAATTCAATTTTTAATCATTTTTTTAAGAATTACTGGATTTAAGCACTTCTAACATCTTAAACCATTGAATAAATCGTCTCTGTCACTTTGCT
Organism: Rodentolepis nana; assembly: GCA_900617975.1. Classification (NCBI taxonomy): domain Eukaryota; kingdom Metazoa; phylum Platyhelminthes; class Cestoda; order Cyclophyllidea; family Hymenolepididae; genus Rodentolepis; species Rodentolepis nana. Next base: position 56,646 of record UZAE01012061.1, read on the forward strand.
TGGTTTTCTTTTTAAAATGTTCGTATGTACCTCTAGATCGTATTTTGTGCTTACTTCCTGAGTAATCAAACCATTAGTGGCATGCAAACAGTCTGATTAGCCTTCTCCTTCGTCACTATGCAGCCTCAAATTACAATGGTTAACTCGTAGGGTTGCCCATTATAATTATTAGATAGGACTCTAATCCATAACCCATGGCAGGCTATTAAACGGACACACGACTCCAGCATACATTTCAAACATTGATCATTGACTTACAAAGGGGAGCATTCAAATATTGCTTGTTTTAAGGGAGCCGTCAATCTTTTATGCGAGTTATATGGCAAATATGAGGATTTCACACAGCTACAGTTTCGTCGATTTTTCAAACAGGTCCCCGATCCTTCCACATCTGGGCAATCGCAAGATTGTGGTGTTTCTCCTGCAGGAGGTTGTACGTCTTTAGCATAAGTACAAACCCTAATAGGTTTGAAGCTTAGTGGAGGAGCTTAAGCAGCAAAACATATCATTAGACCAGTAAATTCAAACTTTCTGAATCCACTTCATTTATTACATTGATAGGAGGCTCGTCTGGAGTGATAGAATTCAATTTCTCCTCAAACTCTCTGAGAACGATTTCTAAGTAATAATCAGGAGACCGAGCTATAAAGGAATGTTTTCGCTTATGTGCACCTAAGCCGATACGCACAGAAGGATTTTGACTGCCAAATAAACGAAATTCACGTTTAGGAAAGAGGCGCTCATTTAAAATTTTCAACAATTTTGCAGGTGTAATATCAGTAAGAACTACAGCATTTTTTAACAATTTCATAATCTGTGAAACTGTATCCTGTTCGGGATTCAATCGTGTTGGCTAAAAAGATAAAAATCGTATTCAAATAAACTCTACCATAACAATATCACTTGGGTTCGGATATTTTTCCTTGAACGCATTTAATAACTTATCACAATTATTTAGGTTATCCTCTGGCTCCCATGTATTAAATACTGAAGGCCAATCCATCCACTTGATTTGGTAAACAGTTACTCCCTAATATAATAATAAAATAGTAAAAAATGTAATTATACATTTAGAAAATTTCTCCCAACTATTGCCTCTACTTCATTGTCTTCAGAAGGGGAAAATTTTAATATTTTCTCTTGTTCGACTAAAAAATTACCATGAATAAATTGATTTACGACCACAGATAACATTTTTAAGAACTTTAATTTCAAGCGCCGAAATCATTCTCTCAATTGTTTGGAAAACAGACTCGCTTGATAAAGTAACATTATTTACAATTTCCACATATTTAATAACATCCAGGACATCTGGTTCAACAAGAGAGGTCAGGCGAAAAGAAAATTCTTCGTCTTCCATTCAAGTAGGATAAAATAAAACCAATTTATTTTGGCAGAAAATGTAAAATCGCTGATATTAAAGGAATAGTTTACGTAAACAACGATTTTCACTTGTAAAAAAGGCTTTATGTTAGTTAGTATTTGAGTATTCCTAAGGAAAATAATTTTTTTGAAAACGAAATAAAAGTTTTAAATTTGATCGAAGTCCTTCAAGCTTACAATATACTTATATATTTTAGGATTATATTGATTTTTTGAAATATATTAACTGGAATTAGCTTAAATGAAATGCTTTTGAATGATTGTGTATTTAATCCTAGTTGATAAAATTAAACTAAATTTCTATAAGCATTAAAGTCCTCCTTTAGTTAATAGTATCACGACACTTGCTGAAGTATGCTTTAATACGTATGTATTAGGAGATTTAGATTCAAGTGAAGTTTTTAACTGATTGCACTGAAATTGTTTCACTCTCACATCTGTCAAATTGAGCTGGTAAAATTAGAATTTTCATTTAAATGTCGACTATGTTTACGAGTTAGTTTTAAAAATCGTCGTGGAATTGGGTTACGGAAGCGTTCACATCATATTGGATTCGCATGTTCAAAGCCGAAATTATTCCCAATTCTTATTTTCTATTATTATTTATTCCTCTGCTATTAATTCTAAGTTTGACAAAAATTATTGATATTTTAGGTGAATACTAAACCAATTATATTTCTTCACGTTATGTCTGATTAAGTTATCTCAGTTAAAACGGATAACTGACTAGTGGAATGAAACTATGTTCTAATGTTATTTCTTCATTACAGCCTATACGCTCCTCTTAATCTTCCACAGGTACAATAATTTAATTTTGTATGTAGTATTATAATGTTTAATTTGACCAGAAACTGTATTACTTTAGTTAATAGGTCTCTGAAAGTTGTGCATATCTTTGAAAATTAACAATACATATAAAATTTTAACCTTAAAGCTTCCTTCTTCTTCTCGTGAACTTTTGAAACACTACTAAGGCTGATCAAAATGAACTCATGTGTTCTCAATCCATCGGGAAGTTTCAATGTGTTACGGTTCGCATAGAAATCATGTGAGATCAAGAGTGGAGGGACCTCTCAGCTAGTAGACACACAAAATTCAATGTACTAATTAAGTTAATCTTTGTGATGATTCACCATGGATGTACTAAACGATGTCCTTGATACTGTTGACATAACTTAGCTAATTCCACTGGAGAATATTATTATTACGATTTCCTTAAACAGATATTTCTAAATCAAATGGAAGGTTGTGGAAAAACTGCATTCTGCACTCTCGTTTGTTAAAATAAAATTTTGAAACTTTCTTCAAGTTTATTTTACCGTCCTAAGGTAATTTATCGCCTATTTTCCCTATAGGTTTTGCAAAAAACATTTCCTTTGAACTACTTTAGTGGAGTCATACTTACTTAATATATCATTAGCCTGTACAGTTGTGCTGTGTTGTAGCTCCCTTACTTAATCAAGTCGATTCAATGTATTAAGGGGCCGCACTAGCTAAACTTGGTTAATAGAGGGTGGTGCCAAAATAAACAAACGTTTTTCGGCGAACAAAGTGTTCGCGAAGTTATAGTAATCTAGATAAGCTTAAAGAGTCATAACAGGAAAATTTGTTAGTGAAATGGCAGCATTCCGGGTCAGGTCGGTGCAGAACACCACGGTGCCCAAAAACAGGAAATTTTTGTAAACCAAAGCTTCGGCCCACCATATTATAATTCGGAAACTTAGCTGGGACATTGCATTTTACCATTCTAAGAAGGTGACCATGTTGATATTGCTATTAAAATTGCACATTTTAGAGTGCGACAAAAAAGGACAGTGCCTTGGCAAGCATAAATATGATCGTGATACATTCCATAATGTTTTGATGTTTTTTTCCCATATATTATACTTTAAATTCAAAATTAGCTAATTGAGTGGAGCATTTCGACCTTCCCTATACTAATTATGTTGGCTCAGAGTTAGTTATAAGTAAATTAGACTCCATAAGTTTGATGGAACTGACTAATTGCAAAAATCAATAGAAAATCTTCAACGCAAGGGGTTCAAAAGTAAATGGTTGACAAGTATTTTTTCATTCTTCGAGTCATATTGAAGTAATTCCGAATCACGTTTTAGAGGCATTCTCATTTACTGACAATTCAAACTTCGGGGTGTGCGATAGACCTGACTCCACGTGGTGCACCTTGAGCAACGTATATTTATACGGCAAAAAAATCTATAAATCGGCAGTTGACATCTAACTTCAAACTACCATGACCCAACTGTATGCCATATCCGACCACTTTCACAGTACTCACCTTACCTTTTCACTACCTTGTGTCCGTCTCTTTTGCATCTTTGGAACACTCTTCTGTTCCCCCTCTTGAATTTTTCTCACTTTGATGTTCCTCCCCTCTGTGAAGCCCGAAGTCAGCTAAAGGGCTAATGATAACTATCATAAAGCCTGCCATTTGAAATAAATAAATTAGTTAACAATGCAATCTTCCAGTGATGTGAAGTCGATCCGTGAATTGCTAAAATTTCACTCGACTAGTCAATAGCCCCTCATATGAGCCCGTCCATCATGAACTCTCTTCGGTTTGATGTCCTTTATGGCGTGGGAATGTTTATTCGCGAATATTTTTTCTTTTCAATGGAATGTACGAATATGTTCCCTTACTCATTTCCAAGCAGTTAAAAGCTCGATGAATTACGTTAATTTACACAAACTGAGATTTTCCTCTCTGGTTCTATGAAGTGTTATCATTAATGCAATTACTATGTTGGTCTAGGGGGGGGGGGGGGGGGGTGGGATAGACTTACCTCCACGTGGTCCACCCTGGGCAACGTATACTCATACGGCAAAAATGTCTGTTAATGGGCAGTTGACTTCTGACTTCAAACTACCAAGACCTCACTGGATTTCATATTCGTCTAATTTCACAGTACTACCTTTGTATTTGCCTGTCTCTTTTACGTCTGTGAATCATTATTCTGCCCCCCTCTCGACTTTTTGCCACTTTGGTGTTCCTCTTCCTTTCTGTGAAGCACGGAGTCAACTTAAGGGCTAATGATACCTATCATAACGCCTGCCATTTGAAATAAATAAATGTTGGTCTAGCGAAAATAAACTTCCCTTGGGTGGAATAGAGGTGTCCTTAGGTTGCTATTTTAAGAATCTTGTGTTCTAACGTCCCTCTTGTTGACCCGAATTAGTCCGTGTGGTAAACCATTGCGTCACCAGATGTGCATCGATTTCCCGACGTATATGTTGATGACTGCGTTATTTATTATTTATGAAGATCATTTGAAGTTA
>UZAE01012062.1:0-35341 GCA_900617975.1 Rodentolepis nana
CAAATGGCAGGCGTTTTGATAATTATCATAAGCCCTTTAGCCGACTTTGGGCTTCACAGAGGGGAAGGAACATCAAAGTGACAGAGGCACAAAGGTAGAAAAAAGGTGAGGTGAGCACTGTGGAAGGGGTCAAATGTGACACAGCGCCGAGTAATCGTAGTTTGAAGTCAAAAGGGAACTGTCGGTTTATAGACTTCTTTGCCGTTTGAGTGTACGTTCCCCAGGGTGCACGAATTTTTGAATATGGGGTATTAGACAATGCACTGAAGGTTAAATTTGCATTGGCAAATGATTTTATGGGAAGTAAAGTAATGGCTCACAGTACTGTAAGGCACAGCTCTCACCTAGTAAATATTGCCATAAAATTAATATTATTACTTACGAAACGAACTACCTGTTACTTTAAGACCGTTTCTGTTTTTTTACAGAAACTTGAACGAGGAAATCCAAATGCTACGATGGTGGATGCCAAAGCACACGAAAACATTCCCAAAAATCGATATCGTGATATATCACCCTGTAAGTTATCTAATTTATATAGACTCGAATTTTGCGTTCTTGTGGTATCAATCTAGTTTTTCTATTTGCTTCAGATGACCATTCAAGAGTTCGGATTCAAGGCGTGGATGGTGATTATATCAATGCGAGTTTTGTCAAGGTGCCTTTGTCTGTTTTTTGCACTAATCGTTGTGTAAATGTTTTAGTAGCAACTGTTTTTTTTGAAATGAATAAGCCTTTTACGAAGATTGTGTGTATCGATTTTAAATCTCATAGTGTTCTTATTAAATGTTTCTTACTCCATTTGACTACACTATTTGTTAGTAATTACAAATGGAATGTTGATTTAGTACTATTCTGCTTGAAATAAGCAGATTTGAGGCTTCTATTACTCTCAAATATTTTAAATTTTTCGCCAATTGTTCATTTTTAGCTCAAGCTGTTTCATTGATTTGCTCTGTTCATTTTTAATAGACCTACCAATCACCTTTGGTTTTGATTGGTTGATTATTGTCGTGCAATCCAATGTTTCTAATAACTCTTTTCAGCTGAAAATCCCAAAATGGAGTCTGCAAAAGGAATACATTGCATCTCAGGGTCCGCTTCCATCAACTTGTGCGGATTTCTGGCAGATGTGTTGGGAACAGGAGAGCGAACTTATTGTCATGCTCACCTCAGTTCGTGAACAAGGGAGGGTAAGCATTCTTTTTTGGCTTTTATTTGAAGTGACAGGGGTTTAACATTTCCATGACACATACCTTCATTCGAAATACGCAAACGCTATCATTTTTAGCTTGCTCTTACGTTACCCTCTATGTTTATTGTATCTCCTAACTAAGCTTATTTAACGTTTATTGAACTCGATTAAGCAGATGCCGACTACGCTTTCATTTGGGTAATGGATAGGAAATTCAGGTACTGGATGGAGGGAGGAATTGCACACAGAATAGAATAGGGGTGGAAAGCTTGGTTGCGATGATACGCGAAGTAAGCTTTTAGTCTAATTAATGTAAGAGATGAGCCCAGTGCCAATTTGTTTTATTTTTATCACTACTCCGCTTTGTTTAACGATAGTACTTTCACTACGGACACCACAGTTCAAATCTACAGTTAATGTTTTTCACATTTTTTACAGGTGAAATGTCATAAATATTGGCCAGACCTAAATCAGACTTCCGAGTTCACCTGGACTCATGCAAAATCCAGCAAACTTACCTCATCAGTGAAATGCATCCAGCTACGAATTTCTAATATTAAAGAGGAAGTGACAGCCGATATAGCTTACCGTGAATTCCAGCTTCAGCGGGTTGTTACAACAACCAAGGATATGCTCAATTCAACCGGTCCAACTAGACATCGTATAATTAACTTCTCTCACGACAAAGGCCCTGCGATATTGAATGGCTCTGATGTTCGGCGAATAGTCCAGCTACAATACATTAGTTGGCCTGATCATGGCGTTCCTAACAACTGCAGTGATTTGATTGCATTTGTTGAGCGAATGCGCAGTCTGCGAGAACAGAGCGACTCACCATGTACTATTGTCCACTGTTCAGCTGGAATTGGACGAACTGGAGTTGTCATCCTCTTAGATACCGCTATGGATATGATCCGAGCTCACATACCTGTGCGGCCAATTGAAATTGTTCGCCAAATGCGGGAATATCGTGAAATGCTCATTCAAACTCCCGTGTGTTTATTTCTGAATCCATTCTGCTTATTAGAATTAAGTAGTCGGGGCTTTATAATTTTTTTCTAATTTCAGGCTCAATTCCAATTCGTATCCAATGCGATTGTACAATACTATTACGGTCAGAATGCATTCTTCTATGTTGCTACTAAATAAGATGCGTTTAATAAACTAAACTTTTTTTGACTTTAAAGACACAATGCTCAAGGGCCACAAAACGAAAAAGAGCTGACTTAGTGGCAAAGTAAAGAAATCTTGTGTATAGTGAAAACCTCAATCCCTGAATTTCTACGTATACATTAATACTGAAAGTAATCTTATCTGTAAATCTTTTCCTTTGATATTGAAGGAAAGTTTGTAGTCTTTCAAATTCCCTGAAGAACAAAACGACCTCGAAAGCATAGACTGCCTTCGAATCGAAAAAAAAGTTGAGCCAAACACCTATTCCTGCATATCACTTATTCCCACTTCAGACTCGCTGTCTATCTCCTACCCAGAATACTTTGGCTGTGCGAATCCCCCAAGTGCTCTTTTGTTTGTGATTAGTAGTACCAACCTACCGTGAATCCGTTGAGTCAGAAGCTATTTCTATTTCAAATCTATCTCTTTCCTCCCCTCGATTGATTAATATACTTATACATTGTATATATCTGTCTTTTTCCTATCTCCTAACTTTTTATCTTAAATCTAAATTTAAGCCATTGAGCAAAGTAACATATAAACAGAGCTAAAGATCCTTAAGTATGAAGATCCGGAAGCATTTACCGATCAAATACACATTGTACAAATATCCTCAGCATTAATCTTGGGGAAAGCATAAGAGAAGGTTTGAGGCATTGTGAATCTTTAAAAATGAGAAGAGGAATATACTCAAGAAACCAAGATGAACTTTTAAACAAGCGACTTGAAAAACCCTAATAGTGATTCAGTAAAGCTCATGGAAACGCTTGGTACTAGAATAGGAAAAAAAATTCAGAATGCAACAAATCCTACCTAATCCCAAAGAGATGCGAATGCAAAAGACACTACTAAGCGAGTTGAACGACATAAGCAAGAGTGAAATAGGCAGCAAAATTTTACTAATATGAAGACCAAATAAGAAGTATCTTTCCTGAAAAACGAGTCCCTATGTTGGAAAAAATTTAAAAGCAGCAAATAGCAGTTCTAGAAAAAAGAGCGTAAGTTAGTCTACTACCAATATCCCAATAAAGCATTCAGTAAAAAGGCAAGGCTGTTATAAACAATATTAAGGTATTCAACTACTCGAATATTCATTCATTTGAAAATACAATTTTACTTTCTATACCAAAATTGTTGGGTTCTCATATATTTGATTTTCTTTTGAAGCTGCAAAATTGAGTAAAGAAGGGCCTCAGCTGTAGGCGGGCAACCTTGGTGCGAGAAAAAAAACAAATAGCACGAAAATGGCACAAGTTAAGAAAGTTATCACAACGGATAAATAATTACCGGGAACGTAGATATCAATTGGGATAATACGGTCGACTCCACGAACCACACTGTAGCTATAGTGATAATATCCACCACCGTTTGCACAAGATCCCATGGAAATTGCCCATTTTGGATGAGGCATCTGATCCCAAATACGACGCAAAGCAGGAGCCATCTTGTTGGTAAGAGTACCAGCGACAATCATGAGATCGGTTTGACGAGGACTAGCCCGGAAAACGACACCAAAACGATCCATATCATATCGTGGTCCAGCCATTTGCATCATTTCAATAGCACAACAAGCCAAACCGAATGTAATTGGCCAAATCGAGTTCTAGAGCAGGTTAGAATATGAGGGAATTACTTTTCGAGCCCAATTAACAACATCATCCATACGTGCAACAACATATTCGGCTTTATTTGAAGGCGAAACACGGAAGGGACTATAAGGCTTGTATTTCTCAACTTCTTCATATGGTTTGTTTGGATTGGGAGCTCTATAACTGAATAAAATATAAACTAAGAACTACGGTTGCTTCAGGCTATTTGGTTCAGCACATAGAGCTGAAGTGTGGAGAGTAGAAGACAAAAAGTATTTTGGAAGAATAACTGATCTTGTAGATCTCGACAAGGCTTGCATCTTAACAAATTACTACGGAAAATTCGCAGTGTTCGCCAATAAGTTAGGTAGCTAAAATGAATTTAATGATCGTAGCTACAATATCTCCAAGTTTGTTCTTAATCTTAGCAATAATATTATGATTTTGAGAATTTATTATTTTAAATATTTGACTTTTTCATAAAAAGAGTCAATAATTTATCCATTTAAACTATCTTTTTCTCATGAAATTATTATCAACTATATCACATAATTACGTGTTTTTCTAGAGAAAATTGGTTTTATTTATTATGTATCGTCTAACTAGATGATGTTTGATAACAATTATTAAATAGGAGGCCATGACTAACCAATTTGTCAGGGGTTAAGGTTTATATATTTGTCTCTATATATTACCCAAGTATAAGTTATTTAAATGACATGATAACTGATATATTTCCCTGTTTATTAATACATTTTAAAATTATTATTTATTTGTCCAAAATTTCCATCAGGTTATTTTACTTGGCATAGATTTCGTATTCCAATATAATATTTGTGTCAGCTATAATCAGGTCATCAGCATCTATGGATATCTACAATATTCTTATGTAAATTCCCCTTAATTCACTCCTGTTTCTAACTGGTTATTTCCACACACTTCACTCCTTTTTCTTAGAATACGTTTTTTCTGCGAATTATTCCGAATTATGAAGTATGGATCAAACTGTGCCTCCGGTGGGTACTTGTTTAGCGCGGAGGCGGCGGAAACACATTTCATAAACATTAGGTACAGTATCATGAGAACTTCTCACTGAGTGAGTTTTCATATATGCCACGTATTTACTCCCTGTCAGCAGCGACACCTGGTAGGGTATAATCCTTTTTCAGGGCTGCTCATACACAATGAGTTAAAAGAGTTAGTCGAGGATAGACACGATTGACATGTTTGACGTCAGTGGGCATAGAATGACATCCGACTATTTCGGATATTAGTTTGAAACAAGAACAGAATTTGCTAGGTTTCATATTAGTCTTAGAACTGCATTGGGTTGACCAAGTCATTGTAGTCTAAGCCCGTGTGGTTAATATTTCGATCGCCTTCTTCTGTGATCTATCCTATTTTTAAAAAAAGGTTTCTTCTATATGCCCTTCAACTTACCTCCCTATCAAGAGGTCGGAGACCTTGACAATACCGGAGTCATTGTCGATCAAGAATCCAGATGGTAAACTAATAGTACTCCGGTGAACGGGTTTGATAGAATTTGCATTCGTCTCCACGTAGATATCGAAGCGTGGCTCAGAATTTCAGAATCATAAGGGAATCGGAGACAAAGAATTCAAATTTGTTTACTAAATTGGTCTTATTGGAAGTGCCGAGTCTGAAATTAGTACAGATTCGGTTATTTTTTACTACACAAAGTTGAATATTCTATCTTCGCTCGTGGCATACATTGAAGAACAAAAATTCTATTGAAGGAAGATTTATTATCATTAAGGACCGGATATGGTTTATTAATTGTCTTTTAATAAGTTAGATCGATAGTATCCGTTGGATGATAGGCGAAGTCTGAGCCATGGTCCCTTCGACTGAATTTACGAAGCAGTATAATAATATAACCAGTACAGGAGTGATCTGTTATGATAATTTCATAAATGCCATTTTATCAAACATGCCGAGTTACGTAAATTTCACATATAAGAGTATTAAAATGAAAGTTGACTGCGTCTTAATGTTGCCTTCGGATTCCTATAGGCGTGAAGATGATTCTCACGAAGTAGAGATTTGGACTTCATATCACTTTGTTCGCTTGCACCAGCCTTTGTTTGATCGATTAATATTTAATTATTTAGTTCAAATGTCAAGCTTTATGATAGTTATCATTAGCTCTTTAGCTGACTCTGGTCTTCACATAGGAGAGGAACATCAAAGTTACAAAAAGACGAGAGGGGGACAGAATAATGATTCACAGATTTAAAGGTGACAGACAGATACAAAGGTAGTGAATAGGTAAGATAAGTATTGTGGAAGCGGTCGAATATGACATACAGTGGGGTGATGGTAGTTTGAGGGCAGAAGTCAACTGCCGGATTATAGACTTTTTCGTCGTATGAGTATACGTTGCCCAGGGTGTACCACGTGGAGGTAAGTCTATCGTACACCCCTAATCGATTAATATTACTTAGCATTTACGCAAAGGGCAACTGGAAAACACTTCACTTAAAAGATGAAAGCATAGGTTCTTACGTATGAGCTCTATTTATTTTCTTAAATGCATTGTAAACTAAGAAGTTGTGGTTAACTTGGACCTCTCCAAAGTCGGAAATCTAGTTCTTAATGTCAATCTCCAGTAAAGTTATATGGTAACATTAGGGTTTATCACTAAGATTGGGACTGGAAATAATTTTCAAATGCCTTTTGAAGTTTGTTAACTCATCAAAAGAATTAAAGTTAAATCTCCTTCTTTAATGATGCCACCACTTGGCAATCATAGTACCTAATGCCCGTAAACTTAACTAAAAATTTCTCCACGAAAATTCTTCCCATTCTCGTAAAAAGCTATTAAATTCTCATTTATAATCAGCTGATCGTTTACCTTATTTTTTTGTTGTTAATATCCTGCTTTACTTATATGAGTTGTAAAAGTTTATATCAATACCATTTTGTACAAAAAACTACTCTATTTTATATGTCTTTCATGCCTCAAAGTTAATTAATAATTTTATTAATGCATGTATATTTAATTATGATAACTTTACGTACTGGTTATTTAGTTGTCTTTCAAATTCCACAGTGTCGGAGTCCATGGGCTTGCAACCTTAGGTGCTAGCGTGTAACTAATGATTACAATCATCAAATATGCTCAAAATTGGCATTTGTTAATGAGTAAATTGTGAACAAATTGTTTATATGCTTTACTTGAGCTCTTCTGAAGTACACAATTAGATTTTAACTCCAATCATTGACAATCAACTCTAAGTGCATATGGAGGGTAAAGGTTGGGAGGTAACAGTTAAACCTGTCTATTAGATTTGCAGAGGTTGAAATTAATGAGTATGGGATTCATTTTCACTTTTCTCATTCGCTTTACACTTGAGGTGTCGAGATTACCTTCTTAGTTGTGAACACTAAAATGAATTACATTGATTTTCCAAAGTCCGTCCAGGGCGGTTAAACGGAAAATTCCATTTCTTGAAACTATTTTTGGAACCAAAAAACCACGCCCCCCCCCCTGAATACAGGATTTGATTATCTCACCTTTAGATACGGAATAGATATAACAACTGCTCTAGTATCTATAAGTGATTGAAGCTACAAATTCAACTATCTTACAATAAAGCAAATTATTGAGCCGTGTTTCCAACCAGCATTAAAAAATTCCGAAAGGAAACAGACTATGCAATTCAGAAATTTCTGTCCTGGAACAGCTCACTTTTCGATTGACACGAATACTTTTAAGTGTAACTCAGCTATTATGGATGACGATCATACCAGGCAATAAATTATATTTGACAGCATTCTCGTAACTCACTTTTAAAGAATCAGTACAAATTTGTCTGATATTGAATAACGGTTTTGAATATACGTAACAACACTCCCATCTTACGAGTTTTATTGCTATTATTTCGTACAAGTTATGAATATCAATTTATATACCCGACTAATTAATCGGTTGAACATATTAGTTATCCATTCATGCATTTCAACTACATTGTACCAAAATTCACCGAAAATAGCCAAATTAGTAATCCTGATGACACACATTATTTGTTTCGATAAAACATGATAATGCCGAAAAACAAAGGTAAATTTTTAAATGGCGAGAATGTTTACGCACTTAATCAACATCGAATGTACTCATGTTGATGATTGTGCTGTCCTTTTACATCGTTTTGCACACTTAATCAGGAACCAATTCCCCAGTCATCTCTTTGGCACATATCCGGATTTGCTAAAACAGTAATGTTTTTTTGTCAATGTACTAACATGGAGCACCTACAAATTTTGATTCATTGGCAACGATGAGTAAATGCCAAGTGCAGATGACATGAAATGTGATACTTCACGAGGAGACTCAACTACTTTAATGTGATCGATTTCCTTATACTGTCAAGTGTGTCTAGCTTGTCTATTTAATAGCTCGTAATTGACAGGTATGCTGGTAAACGAACCCATTTCTTCATTGTTTTTGAATCTTTTATATGCGACTTTCTAACTGCCACACACGAAGGCAACAAAGACTGCTTGTTAAAAGAAATTGAGTGTCAAAATTTTGTATTCCCATAAGTTTTCATATATTGAAACAAATTTTCAGGAATATACACCTACTTGGCATTGCAGAGGTTGCTAAATGCTTGAGGATTTAATAAAATCTCTGAGATCTTACTGTAACCCACTACACTCTCGACCTCCTGCTGTGTGTAGAGATTTTGAATATTGTAAATAATTTATGAAGGACAAATGACGTTGCATAAAGAAACGTTATATGCAAAGTTGATGTTTCTATCAATAAATGGAAGTGGCCTGTTCCATTACAAACAAAGTGACTTAGCAGGTTGAGTGACTTGACTTATTCTCTCACTGTATGCCTGGACGACAATTAATCAGTATTTACTCGAGTTCTTTAAATTAAATGCGAGATTATCTCCCTTAAAAGTACTCTAATAGCACTTGTTATGCTTTGATTAACATGATATACAGAATTTAACAAATTGGTACATCACATCAAAATCACTCAGCTAGAAGCCACTGAATTATATAAAGCACTAGAATTAAGTGAAATGGTAGAATTATTTGCTTTTAAGAACCCTTTAGGTGAGAAAGCATAACATGTCAAGCAGATCACGCTACTTGATTTATTTGAAGCAAAGAAGGAATGACAATGTTTTGGTTAAGAAAGAAACTCGAACGAGAGGCCTTGTGAACGTAAATAAGAAACAATTCGAACAAAAATGATCGATAATGTAATCGAATATGTATATGAAGATGAGAATAATTGAAGACCCATCCAAAATTAGATGCATATGAATTGAATCGGCTTAACCCGCCATTTATTAACCTAAGCTATCAACGAGTTTTCAATACATTTCACCTTTTCATCTATACCGGGTTACCACCCACCCCCCACCCCNTACCGGGTTTCCCCCCCCCCCCCCCCCCCCCCCCCCCAATTGGGTCGTTTTGTTATTTTGTTAGTTCAGATATTATCCCATAAATAAAAATCTTAAAAGACTTTTTTTGCAGTGATAATTGAATGAACAGTGAAAATGTTGGCCACAAATTAAGAAATTTGCATTGTGAAGCAAAAGGGAGCAGAATTTGTCTTAAATAACTATTCGTCAACCAAATCCCGAAAAAGTGAAGGGATTACTCATCTGCCACTCGCCGTTAGATCTCCTCCCATTAAATTCAAAATAAAATTTACTGACCAACTTCAGATGATGGTAGGAATTAAAATTTGTCCTGTATTTCCGTAGGCGGCAATAGTTATGGCATTGAAACTTATATCACCATTTTTCACGGCAACTATTGATCTGGATGGTCAGATGAAATTAAATTAATATAGATAAACCAAGGTCACCTCAGTTGTCTTAAAGAAAGATAGTATTTGGGTTCGGTATGTATTAACCAGCGCATCCTCAACTAGCACACAAAACATCTCTTAGTAAATCGGTATAAATGAATTTTTGTCCAGTAAAGAATCTGTCAAAATTGTGAATACTCTGAGAGAAGGTGGGATTTGGTTTCCTACGAATTCTCAGAACATATTCGCTATCCACATATTCAGAATGACCTGATATAAGATCTAAGTCAAACGTTTCCAGCTTCCACATACTCACACATCCTGTAATTCGCATAGCTATTTGTTTTTCGATGTGGATCAATAAAGTCATACTTTATTCATGATCTAGGGTGTGCGATAGACTTACCTCCACGTGGTGAACCCTGGGCAACGTATACTCATACGGCAAAAAAGTCTGTTAACTGGCAGTTGACTTCTGACTCCAAACCACCATCACCCCAGTGTATGTCATATTCAACCACTGGCACAGTACTACATCACATTTTTTTCTAAATTTTCAACCTTCATCTTTGAAACACTCTTCAGTTCCCCCCCCCCCTCTCGACTTTATTTCAATTTGATGTTCCTTCCCCTCTGTGAAGCCTGAAGTCAACTAAAGGGCTAATGATAACCATCAAAACGCCTGCCATTTGATATAAATTATTCATGATCTTTAAAGAAAAATTAATATTCATTTTATTTTGTTTTTTTTCACTGTTATTTAACACCAGTGTAATTGCATAGGGGTTAAAAGTGTGCTGATTGGATTTTATATTTTTTCTCTAATGAAATATATACAGTCAGCGTATTTCTTTCAATCCTGTTTTGTGACAGCTAATTTGGTGTTGTTGAAAAAAAAATTATTTTACCTACTTTATCTCACAGTTGAAACTTGAATCGTTTGAGAGAACCAATTAAAGTTCAAGCGATACCACATTGTACCCCAGTGATTCTAATGACTCAGATTAACCGACTGTTTTAAAATTCCCCCAGAGATTGTCTTAAATCTGACTTAAAGTCTGTATATGATTTGAATTAAATTTTTGAAGGATTTTTTCGTCATAATGCAAAGTAGGGTATACAAAGTTCTACTAACTGATGACTCAATATGAGTTGAGAAGTCTCTAAAACACGTTTGAGTAGGAGAATTCTTGAATGAATATGAACAGTACATATATTACAAATCAAGGGTGCGTAATAGACTTACCTCCACGTGGTGCACCCTGGGCAATGTATACTCATACGGCAAAAAGTCTATTAACTGGTAATTGACTCCTCACTTCAAACTACCGTCACCCCACTCTATGTCATATTCGACTACTTCCCCAGTACTCCCCTCACCTTTTTCCTACCTTTGTGTCTGTCTGCCTTTTTACATATTTGAAACGCTCTTGTCCTCTCCCCCTCCCCTTCTCGACTTTTTTCAATTTGATTTTCCTTCTCCTCTGTGAAGCCTGAGGTCAACTAAAGGGCTAATGATAACTATCATAACGCCTGCCATTTGATATGAATAAATATATTACAAATAAACTCTTGAACATATTTGACGATAGACTCAAACTTATGGTGTTTTGCCAATCTGGTTATTTTGTTTAAGTTTCAGTTTATTTTACACTTATTAACACTTATTAACTTGACAAAGGTTGGTTAGAGGTTTAATTTCATGAAATGCAGATAAAAAGCCAAGATTAATGTTTATTTTGGAAGCGCATCTAGGCATGAGAGAGAATAGAATAAAATACTGAGTTAAAGTGGCCGGTGGTGGCGAATGAAGTCGGCTAAATTTCCAACTTTTCAGGCGGTTTCTTGCATCATAACCTAATGACCAAAATCCTATTTTGTGGACCTGGTTCCTAAATTTATCCCCCTGCTCTTGAATGTAGTCTTATGCTAATCAAAATCAATGAAAAATTATAATATGATTGGGTTTTAAAGTGCATGTGGACTCATAAAATTCAGAGTCAACCATTTCACTCATTTTGCTTTGCAATTAAGCTCCAACAATACGCCCTCACATTTATATCAGCCTCATCAATGTATCAATTCAGATTTCTAGACTTAAATTCTAAAATTTGCATTTAGTAGTATTCGGGAAGCCATAATAGACACAGCGATATGAATGTGATTGATCTACTCTCGCCCCCATATATATCAAGTGTTACTGACACGGAATAGAAGTGCGTAAAGTAGATCAGTTGTGCTCGTTGTAGGTGTGTTTTATATGGCTTTGATATTTCCCAAACCACGGATATGCCTTCACTATCAACATCTTATTTGGAAGCGGAGGGGTGTGTGCGATAGACTTACCTCCACGTGGTGCACCCTGGACAGCGTGCGATAGACTTACCTCCACGTGGTGCACCCTGGGCAACTTTCAACCCTTGCTGGTTTTCTAAACAATTATTCTTAAGAATACGATAGACTTACCTCCACGTGGTGCACCCTGGACAACGTACGATAGACTTACCTCCACGTGGTGTACCCTGGGCAACGTATTCTCATACGGCAAAAAAGTCCATAAACTGTCAGTTGACTTCTGACTTCGAACTACCATGATCCCACCTTTTCTCTGCCTTTGTGTCCGTCTGTCTCTTTTACATCTTTGAATTACTCATCTGTTCCCCCTCTCCACTTCTTCTCACTTTAATGTTCCTCCCCTCTGTGAAGTCCGAAGTCAACTAAAGGGCTAATGATAACTATCATAAAGCCCGCCATTTGCAAAAATAATGATAATTCCCAAACCCCGACTCCACATTTTCCATCTCAAATAAGTGACTTCGAGTACTTTTTCTTAATTTACTTATATTAAATACGTTGCCATAATCGATTATCTAATATGGGGACCTTAATTTCAGTTCCAAATTATTAATGAAATTTGAAGAATGTGAGTTTTTATAAAACTTTTCAATCAATGCTAGCGTGCTTAATTAGAGCGACAAACGTGCTTTTTCTCGAAATTTTAACTACAACGTGTTTCGTAACAAAAGGAGTATAAGTAAAGGGAACACATGAGATTTCAATATATCTGCTTAGATATAATTGCGCGTATATTTGTGAAATTCACACATGGATTTTGTTTTGTTTAAAAATTAGATTTTCTCATTCAATTTGGAAATTTTCTGAATTTCTTCAAAATGAAGGCAAAATATTGATTAAATAATGACTTACTTGAACACATTTGTCAGATCGACTTGATCAACAGTTTTGCTCTCCAGCGCTTTTTTGGGTTTGGAATGCTACAGTAAGATTCCTTGACGAAAATTTCGAAATCGACCAGTTTATCTGCTATTCAGACATTTTATTTATTTATTTCAAATGGCAAGCGGTTTGATAGTTATCATTAGCCCATTAGCTGACTTCGGGCTTCATAGACTGATAGTTATCATTAGCCCATTAGCTGACTTCGGGCTTCATAGAGGTGACAAAAAGACGAGAAGGGGGCAGAATAATGATTCACGGATTAAAAGAAGACAGACAGATACAAAGGCAAGGAAATGGGTAAGATAAGTACTGTGGAAGTGGTCGAATACGACATACAGTGGGATGATGGTAGTTTGAAATCAGAAGTCAACTGCCGGTTTAAAGACTTATTCGCCGTATGAGTATACGTTGCCGAGGATGTACCACGTGGAGGTAAGTCTATCGCACACCCCGTTATTCAAACATAACCAGTGAGTTTGACCATTCCGCTCAAATAAATCTCTTCCCCGTAGACGCTAATCTCATTTACAAAAAAAATTTAATTAAGTTCTCTAAGTTATCGGGACTCTTACTGCTCCGTCGTCTTAAAAAACACCTCGTTGACAATGCCCTGCTATTAGTATCCATCTTTCAACCTCCAACTTAAACCCAAGATGCCACTTACTTGTAGTAATAATGCGATTTTAAATGTAGCCTACTTGAAGGGAAGATTTTTTCGTGTGAGATTTCTATGAAAGAGACTCGGTGTTCTGTTAACAGATATTTCGATTATCTTTCGGGTATGGCTATTTCTAAAGTGATGTCTCTTCAAAATTTCTTATTTGTATATGACTTTATTGATTTTCTTATAGACGAGGCTGTAATTTATAACTATTTACTTTAGGCTGTTCCCTCTAGATCTGAACCTTCGTAGCCATAAAACATCTACTTCATATCATCGGCGACTTCGAGTTCTGTCAATCATCTTTGCTCAAAATCCCCGAAAATTTCAGAAATCAATATCAGTCCATATGAGTACTCTAATGTATTACTTTGTATGGTATAAAATGGTCGATGGAATACAATATTGGGTAATAACCGAGTGAAGAGGTAACCATTTTGGTAAAATTGAAAGAAAAGCTGATTTTGAAACATCGAGGAAAAAGTCACGGCGTTTCCGCCTTTCATTGCATGCAACGACAGTTCTGCTTCATTCTTCCGTTACTTCATTTGTAGAACCGCAGGTGTTGCTCGCGCATTCAAAGTTTATTTCCTGACTTGCTCTCTCAACTTCACTAATCCACTTTTATATCATTGGAACGGTTTGCGTGATAGATTTATCTCCACGTGGTGCACCCTGGGCAACGTATACTCATACGGCAAAAAAGTCTATTAACTGGCAGTTGACCTCTGACTTCAAACTACCATGACCCCACTGTATGTCATATTCGACCCCTTTCACAGTACTCATCCCACCCTTTTTCCACCTTATCTACCTTCGTCTTTGATGCCCTCTTCTGTTTCCCCCCCCCCCCNGGCACACAATAAGGTGACTCAAATAATTCGCACGCTAGATGGAAGTGGTTGGAACGTAACACAAGCCCAAACTTTTGATGATTCCTTAATTGCGCCGAAAAAAGGCGTTGACTCAAACAGAATCGGTTGAATTTTGTACTAAACTCTGTCTAGGTAGTAGTAGAAACTTTACCTCTAAGACGCTTGTTACCTGTAAATTACAATGATGCATGCAACGAATCAGTTTTGGGGGCACCAAAGTAAATAATCTCGACAAACTAGATCGTTTAACTATCTATGGTTTCTCCATTGGCCAGTTTTCTAATTTAAGGTAAAGAAATAAATTTAGGCCCTAATAGGTTTTCCTCATTTGGTTAGAGCGAATGAAAAAAGAACTATTTTACTCTCATCTTACAGTCGTTATCCATTGTTTCACTACTTATATAATTTCAACTTATATATATATATATATATATATATAGGGGTGCGCGATAGACTTACCTCCTCGTGGTGCACCCTGGACAACGTATTTTCTTACGGCAAAAAAGTCTATCACTCGGCATTCGTTTTTGACTTCGATTAATTATGATTAGCTTTAAAAAAGGCTATAAGAAAAATCGCCCTCGTCAGGGCGAATTGCAATGTCTTCAGATCCTCCAGTGGAATGCTGGAGGAATGTCTCCGGACAAAAAGATCCAAATACAGAAAATCCTGCAAACCTATGATGTAGACATTTTCACAATTATGGAAGCTAACATGTCGGATGACAAACTGAAGTATTACCAATTCCCAGGACAATGAAGGCCTTAATCAGGAGAGAATTCAAGACCTCAAGGTGCAATGAACTTAAAGCTCGAACAAAGGAGAAACAGTGAACAGTGGCACTCTCCGACATACCCGACTGGCCAAGAATCGAGGCCGTTGCTGAGTTTAGACTACGTACAGGACACGATTGCTTGGCAAAATACCTTCACAGATTGGGAGTATACACTCAACCCACATGCCCTCTATGTAACCTACATGAGGAAATGGAGAAGACCCACCTAATTCGGTGTCCAGCTCTAAAGACAAGGACGGAAAGCCAAAGATACTGGGAAGCAAGAAGACAGCTAATGAACTACTATCAATTAACTGCTATAAATGTACCCCCCCCCCCTCTCTTGGGGAAGCTGAAGTCAAAGATTAAGGGCTAATGATAAATATCATAAAGCCTGCCATTTGAAATAAATAAATATATATATATATATACCCGATTGACAAAAAAAGGTGAGCATTTTAAAAGAACTACATTAACCGGTTTTGAGACTTAAAAATAAAGGACGTATTTGATCAGCTGTTTAATAGAGAAATCTGTATCTAAGATAATTGAATTCTATGCCCCTCCCGTTCAAAATCTTCCTTTCATACGCCAATTTATATATCTGAGTGTAATGTGATAGTTAACAGATTCGTTAAAAGAGAAGAAGGCCTTAGTTTAAATTTACATCCCGAAAAGTAAGACATTGCAAAAATTTTAGATGAGATCTATTTTGGTCTGGCCATACCCGAGACTGGAAATTTTGGATCAGGAAAAGAGGAGAAGTCTGTGTTTGTAGAAGCTAGTTTCACTTTTGAAAATAATTTGCTTAAAGTGGCTATACGTGCAAGAAAAAATCAGGCTGGTGGGAGGTGGGAATTTTTAAATCAATAACTTGGCAATTTATGCCTATTTAGAGGTTCAAAATCTCTAACTGTGCAATTAGTGGATGAAATGCGGAAAAAAATTCTCCCCCAATTAGATATGAGTCGTATTTCTCTGCAAAGCATTCGCCTATGTGAAAGTACCACAGGATAGTCCAAAACAAATTGGTGATACAATTCTGTCAATTACAAACATTACCGTGAGTTCCTGTATTGAGTCTTACTGATAACGTCACGAAAATCAATCACATTTTAATGTGCAGCTGATTTATACTCATTCAAAAAGGGGCTATTTACACTTCGGTGGAAAATGCTAAAACAATTTAATTTCAGGTAAGTTAAAAGGCACAACTTTGATCCGAAATATACTAGCCCTTTAAATAAAAACACCAAATATTTGTCCCTTTCAGACATGGAAACTGTATGTCTGTAGCAATGCTGCTACATGCACAAGTGAAGAAAGTCCACTATTCTTTTAAAAAGGAAGAAGAGTTAAATTTGATAGGTTGTGGAGCTCTAATAATTTAAAATTTTAGCTATTCCATCGCTGATTTCTGGAATCTATAAGCCCCTAAATATTATTTGAACTTATCTGCCATATTTGCCTTTGAACGAAACATAAATTGAAGAGGCAAAGTAGACCTTTCCTAATGCAAATAGAGTATAGTAAGACCTAATATTTTATGTCAACTTTTGCGGGGTATGCGAGAGACTTACCTCCACCTGGTGCGCCCTGGGCAGCGTATACGCAAACGGCACAAATGTCTATTAACCGTCAGTTGACTTCTGACTTCAAACTACCATGACCCCACTGCATGTCATATTCAACCACTTTCGCAGTACTCATCTCACCTTTTTTCTACCTCTGTGTCTGCCTACTTAAATCTTTGAAACACTCTTCTGTCTCCCCTCCCCCTTCGACTTTTTTTCACTTTGATGTTCCTTCCCTATGTGGAGCCTGAAGTCAACTTAAGGGCTAATGATGACTACCAAAATAAATAAATATCAACTTTTGCTACTCTGCAATGAACAAATCAGTAAATTAGCTTTTTAAACGTTAAATATTAAACAACCGAAAGCCATTAATCAATTGAAAGCGGTTCTTTGAAATCTTGACGCTACTCTCTGAATCCCACTGTGTTTCTAGGATTAATCGAAATACAGGACATTTACCTTTTCTTCAATTTAACTAAATGGGTCAAAACGCCTGCCATTTGAAATAAACTAGTGCCTTCCTTGCAGAATGGAAGTGGTCACGAATATGCATGTAACATTTGAATAATTCAGTGACAGTGTATCGATTTATCGCGCCTACTCTATTGAATAGCGGTTGGTATCAAAGTCTGAATAATTTACCGGTATGGGATTTCAGATGAGAATTTTTTGCAATTGGTAAAAAAATCAGAAAAAACAATGAAAAGGACGGCAAGAACAAGAACTGCCATCATTTTCGCTCCTTAAAGTTTCATTTTCAAAGGGCACAAATTAACAATACTGGATCGGATCTAAGTGTACAAATTTAGATGGAAATGAAATTAAGGATTGGCAAAAAAATTAAACTTTGGAACAATGAAAAAAAGAGAATCGTTGTGGGAATGAGATTGAGACGATAGCATTTGACCAGAATGCAAATAAAGTACATAACCATGTTCGCGAAAGGTCTAGTATCTGGTTTATGTGGGTCTTTAATCCAGGCCATGTCAAAGCCCGGCCCCGCGCAGTTCGGGCGGAAGGCATACCAATTAGTCATAAAGACACAAAGATGTCGGCATTTGGAGTCCGATTAGCAGATTTGCGTGCGAACAAATTTGTCAAGGCTTCGGTACGCACAAACTTAGTTTATCATCGACAGTGTTAAATTTCACAAAGCGACTGTGTACATCCAGGGCGAATTCTCAAGTTTCAGTCGCATTAATTGCATTCAACCACCTAGGTGGCCTGATCACTGAAGTAATTTCAAACTGGAAGGTCATTTAATTCTCATTGGATTATTCCCCACTTTGTACATTCATTCCTCTTCCTCCCCATTTTGAACTAAATTTAATGTTTCGTTTTGAGATTTTTCCACTTAGTAAATATTTATTTTTTCTTAATTTATAATACGATGGGTTTGGTACCCGGAACTCTGGCAATCGAGTTTTGAGCTTAATAATTAGTCCTTCTTCGGGTTTACACTTTCTTGAAGCATCAGAAGAAATTTAACATTTTACTTAAATTGCCATTTCTGTATTTTGTAACGTGATATTCAAATCATGAATTTTTTCAGGTCAATTTGTAGAGATAAAACATGACTCAAGTCGAAATAAAGCATTCTGAGCCTCTGATATGTCGCCCTTTTATTCATCTGAATTGACCTTTGCTAGTGGTCAACCGACGTCACCGAAAATCGATAGCCTGCATCTTGAATTGATGGTTGCTCGCGTTAGCGATTGCGTCATGAGTGAACAATCAAGTTACGAAGATTTTGTATGCGCCTCTTCTTTATGCGATGGGATACGAATGAACAGAAATAGCTAGAGGAAATATTAAGCGTTGGCAGTAGGACCGGGTTAATATGTGCACCTCAGGAGCTTGATTGTGACATGTTTTAAATGGTGTCGGTTATTGATTTCTACCTGAAGTAGAGAGAGAGAGGCAGAGAGACAGCATCTGCCTTATCTAATAGGCAGGAGAACAAACAACTGCAATAATACGTGCGGTAAGGTGTCATTTGGGTAAACGACCAATCAAGAGCCAGTAAAACTGAACAGCAAGGTCATTTAACCTGAGGTCTTAATATGCATGGCAGTGAAATCAGAAAAGGAAAAAGAATTGTGCTTTAACCATAGTGTCTCTGATCTATAGTGGGCTTTATAAGTTCATTTTTGTCAAAGGGATTTAAAAAATTGCACTCTGTCTATTATCAAGAATAGAATAGAATAGAAATTGGAAATAATTTTTGTCTCGCAGTAAATTGATACAAACATAAACTCAACTGAAAGTAACCCAAAACATACAGCTTGGATCACGTTATGAAAGATTCGTGGTCCGTTTATCTATGTCCGAATAAAAAACATTGTGTTTATAAATGAACAACTTCTCATTTTCTTATTTCTTTTCTTTAATCTTAGTTAAGAGTAGTATGTGACGATTTACAAAATTTTTCAATCTTAACAATAAACCCACTAGTTATTAATTTGTTTACATGTAACTTTTGTCTCAAAACTACTCCTATTGGTCAGTCTAACTCAATCGAGGACACATTTTTTAGCTACTTAGTAAGGATCACGATCTTCCTCTATTCTTGCTGTCGTACTTAGTTCTCTCATGAGGCTTCAAGATCCAAAATCATTCTACGAAGTAAGCATAAAGCCAAAAAGTACCTCTGGGAATATAATTACATGTATAACATATTACGAATTGTAGTAGGAGAAGAAAGTGAAAACAATTTGGGATTTAAATATTTCTAAAGATGCGTTTCCAAATTTTTGTCCCATAAATTAAATGCCTGTTAATAATTCAGACTGAATTTTACATTTAATTTGCAAAAGTGCAAAACACATAAAACTTCCGAAAAAAATAACCTTTTTTGTCATGAGTTTTGGACATGTTTCTCAAATAAGGACGCATACACTTTTTCATACTGTATTTCTTTTATCTTCGTATTTGGCTCACCATTTATCGATGCATATGAACCCTTGGTATTACAGTTGTTATTGTTGAAAAGTTTAATTTGTTTTTTTGAGGCTACTTGGTTCAAGGTTGACATCCAGTGATATTGATACTGGTTCGATGCCTATCAAATAGAGAAATGGCAAAGTATTAGTGGATTCCAGGTTATATTTCTTCCTTGTAAGTCAACTATTCTCCTATTATCCATTATTTCTGGGAAATAAATGCTAAATAATTGTAAATTTATGGCGTCAATCCCACATAAAACCCTATCACCTGCACAATTGGTACCGTTTTTGCACATCAAATTACCATAGATTTGGGAAGGCTTCGTTTATAGACAGAAAAAAGCAGGACAATTAGCTTTCCAACGACTGAGAAATTTTTTTCAAGACTCACCTGTAATTAATTAGACGTTTGGGATAATTTGGTGGTGCAATCTCCTATCATCTGATATCGATCAGAAAACCAACATTTGACCCAGTGCAAACGCTCGATTTACAGACCTCTTAAGGCATTCATAAGACAGTGCTGCAACCATATATGGGGTTATAAAATGCAACTCATATAATTTAAATCGTATTCGTAGAAAGTGATGGAAAAGTGTCTTCTTTCGCACTGGTCAGTGGGGAAGAAGTTTTGCGGTGGTCTAAACACCGTTCAATATCTCTATGGATTGTTTACTAATAAATATTTCATATTTATCTGCAGAAAAGGCTAACTGTCAATACCCTGTTTTCTTATTTTCAACTATTTGCTAGATACTCTAAAATCACGTGATTAGGGGGCTAACTATATGTAGTAAGTATGGTCCTTCATTATTTAAACGTACTCGTAAATTCACAGATATGGTTATATGTATAGTTGAGATTTTGGCAGTTAAAGATGAGGTTTTTTATCTTGACAAGCGTTGCCTCCTCCAATATGGAGTGTGGGAGATTTCGTGACAGGAATGCCAAAAATTTTGGGAATAATTATGGCATATTTAAGCCACCACATTTGTTGCAACGCAAAGTTTGCCTTTCATTAAGGTGAAAGCATGCTTTCATTTTAACTTTATACTGAAGTCGTACTATTCACCGCATTTTGCAGTTAAACTTATCAATATAATGAAAGTGACCTTTCGATGTCAGAAAATGGGGGAAATGATAATGGAATCGACTTATGGGTACTTATTCTACTCACGCAATAATTTGCTCACTTGAGTGTGATTTCATAATAATTAAATTGCCATCAATTTCTTCATGCTGTCGTTTTTTACTTCATCAGTCTGCAAGAACTAGTCTAGTGTAAGCCATTTTTATTGAAAATAGGAGTAAATATTATATTACTGCCAATTGTGGTGCCATTGGTGCTAGAAGGCACATTATTTAGCATGGAATGGCAAATACGCAATCAGTCTTAAATTACCACCATGTAGATAAAGAAGGAAGATTTTGATGGGGAATTTGTATCACAGATGGAAGTGGTCAAAAGGTGTCAAATTTAAGTTTATTGACTTAATCTTTATTTGTTTAATTCCTGTTTTGTCTGATTATGATCTTGCTGAGTGATTGAATGACTAAGATAAGACCACCATCGATGTTTGCGAAAGTATTCTGAAAATGGTTATGGAGGGCATAAAGAGTCCATTGAGAGGCGAATATTCAACAGAGATTGATCAATATAAAGTAAACACCTACCTAAGAATTCTACTATTTAATTTACCTTTTACGAAAATAACTATTAAGGTCAAAGACGCTGTGTCATAATTTTTGAAAGCTAAAAACAAAATCTAGGTTATTCTATTACTAATATAGCAATTTATAATGAAGTGAAGGATCCGATGTGAACAACAATAATCTAAGCTATTAGTTAGCAGACGCAATTTTTTTGAAGTGCGATGATTTCCACTTGTGACGCCAATTGAAGAGATATATTGTTGAAAGATACTTAGATCTTCGTGAATATATGTATGCTCAAGATATCATCTTAGAGTGACGGATAAACCTTACAGAAAAGTCATTCTTTAACATCTTCGATTGAATCTGTGATGATGCCTTAAGATGGAATATTATTCATTAATTAGGTTGAAATAAATGCAATTAATCTATTATTCACTTGAGAACGTAATTTCAATGAATGATGCCAGCATTGGAAGACGCACAGAGAGTTTTAACGACTCGAAAAATTGCACTCGCGTTCAAATGACCACTGAGTATAGGGATCTTACAATTGCCATAGCACATCTGCAAAGATTCCAAAAATCTACAAATATCAGACACTTAAAACAAACTATTTGGAAATACACCCTGCTGAATTGGATTTTAAGTACTATTTCATAAAAAAGATAAACATATTTTTCAAATATCTAAACGAAAACACGCTTCTTGTTGATAAATCTAAATAAGACTTTCTTGATAGTTTAATTCCCTTACGTTTAGTAAAATGAAACTTTCAAAAATGCTTTAATATTATAAATAGGAGATATCGGACGTCCTTTCATTATGCATTTCAAACCAATTGTCTTTAAGTTACCTCTTCGTGAATGCCAATGACAGCCGTCTTTACATCACTGATAACTGAGTTATTTTGGTTTTATCAAATCTCGTTAAACAATAGAAGTTAATAAATTTAGTCATTGAAAAAATCTCAGTGCGGAGAAAAAGTAAGACAGTTCAAAAGAGAATGAAATTTGAATTAAAGATTTTAGAGTTATGCCCACTTTAACTTCATAGGCAGAAGGAAAAATTCATAATTTTTATGAACTAATAATTTCAATTTCAAACTGCAAACGACAAATTTTAAACGGAGATTTTGGGCTAGGTCCTTGCACTGTGACATATTCGAAAAGTTCGCAACGCTATCTTGCCAAATTTGTGAGGCTAATTAATACTAGATAATAGTATCGATTTAACAGTGGTTTTAAGTACCACTAATTGGTTCAGTATATCCATAAAAATGTTGCCTCTTGTTCATTTGGTTGTAGAATAAAGATGATATTGACATTTCTTCGTTTAAACACATTTTAATTCCCGACAAAGTTTCTGATTAGTTCATTTCAACCGCCTTAACAATTCACTCAATTCAAATTTGAAGAATGGAAATAAAATTGAAGTAGTTATAATAATGTAACAGTTTTACTACAATGGTCCACACTTGCCAATTATGGTTCTCTAATAGTTCGACCAAATTAGTTTTGGACATCCGGAGGGCTGAGAGCCTTCCAAATTGAAATGATTCTGAGGTGATTGTGATAGATACGCGATGAGCAAATATTGTGGAGATGGAAGGGAAAAAATCGTCTGTATTGAGCGAATAAATTCAAAGTAAGAGCTAAACGAACTGATTGTGGTGTGATAAGGAGGTTGACAGATTTCGCAACTTTTGTTCCTTAAGTGCATGTATGAGACAATTCAATTTCTTTGTATACCTTATGATGAATTACTGCAATAGGCGTTCATGATCTCGCCAACCAATCAGAATGGTAATCAAATATGTTCTGAAATTTTTCATAAGTTCTATCCCTTTATGTGGAAGAGTCGCAAAACACAGCAAACATACTTAAAGTGCTTCAATGGAAGTCCAATGTTATACGAGCTGTAAAGGATTTCTGGTTTATTCACGTTTCTTCAGATTTATGTTCAGACATTCTTGCTTCATGAAATTGTGTAAATTGCCTTTATTTACTACTCATCAATGACCGATAAACCGATAAAATGATAACCGATAAATGGCACCATCAAAACAATGGATCATTTTGTATACTCCAGTGGAGACAAAGGTAGGGCATGAATCGGGTGCCATGAAGACTTTATTACAATGGTGAATAAAAGCAAGATCAATAGAGGAAGGAATAAGAATCAAGCGGTAATGAAGCCGGGGGGGGGGCAAAATGAAATCTGTGAGAATAACTTTTATCTGATGAAAAAAGGAGTATGCGCATAAAAAAACAACATTTTATGGCCCCAAGTTGGCCAATAGAGACTCAGAGATGGGTTTATTGGCTATTAAGATAAAATGAATTTCTAGGGCAAAGAGATTGAAGTTCCTTATGCATTACTGGCTCACATTTATTCGTCGCCCCGAAGAATGAGGTCAGTATGAAATATTTATTTATATCAAATGGCAGGCTTTATGATAGTTATCATTAGCCCTTTAGTAGACTTCAGGCTTCACAGAGGGAGAGGAACATCAAATCGAAAAAGTCTAGGGGGGGGGGGTGAGCAGAAGAGTATTTCAAGATGTTAAAAAGACAGACAGACACAAAGGCAGAGAAAAGGTAGGATAAATATGGTGGCAGTGATCGAATATGAAATGTAATGGGGTCATGGTAGTTTGAAGTCAGAAGTCAACTGCCGATAAATAGACTTTTTTGCCGTATGAGTATACGTTGCCCACGTGAAGATAAGTCTATCGCACACCCCCAGTATGAAATATATAGTCTAAAATTTCTCCCTGAAAAAATTTCGAGAGCGAAAGAAGCACGCCATTTTTATCAACGCGCTTTACATTTATGGTTAAGAATATGAGAAAAGTTGCAAAACCAAATTGACCAAATTTTTCAGAATCTACAGAAAGCATAATTCCCCGCTACTTGCTCTCTTCTTAAACAAATAATTAATACTTTTGCTCTTAAAATAGCATAACTTATTTGCCAGTTTGGAAAACGCGCGATTGATGTGAATTCAATTAAAAATTTTCAAATGCGTCACAGAGACCTCGATCAACTTTCCGTAAATTTAATATTTTAATTAAATTAAGGCATTATTTTAAGAGCTGGCAATTAAG
Organism: Rodentolepis nana; assembly: GCA_900617975.1. Lineage (NCBI taxonomy): Eukaryota > Metazoa > Platyhelminthes > Cestoda > Cyclophyllidea > Hymenolepididae > Rodentolepis > Rodentolepis nana. The sequence goes on from UZAE01012062.1 coordinate 24,596, forward strand.
GGTAGACAACTGTGTCTGTATCGATACATTTTGCAGTGGTCACAAGCATAAAGCAGGCAGTGAAGAAAGCGAATTGCTCTTTAGTCTTGTACTTCTTGCTAAATGTTTACTTAAGGTGCCTCCCATTTCATTCCACTCTCCGAATCCTCTCCATTTTTGGCATATCTCGCTTGATTTCTTTCTTTTCTTTTTATTTCTTCTTCCTCTTGGCTGTGGGCAGGGCTTTAATTGTTTATTTTAATGGCATGATCCACCCTTTTCTCTGATTGTTTACCACCAAGGTCTTCATTCGTATTCTTAAAGCCCTGTTGAGCAATTCATTTTTTTAGATATATGATCTAGGTAACTGCCATCGATATACCAAGCTGTAAGAAGGTTTATTTGACCAGTTTTCCGTTGATTCCACGATAGCATCGTTCCCTACTTTCAAAGTGTGTCTTTCGTTTCAATATAAATTGTTATGCGAAGATTATAGCCATTCCATTCACAGGATTAGTTTGATATTTGTGACTAGTAGAGGGCCCTAGTGTAAACACTATCAGCGTGCACGTGTAGTTAATGTCAAATCACGTCAAATGAAGAACTCCTGTTCTCAGGCTTCTGTGCAAACTGTTCGGAGACAATAATCAACACTAGGACAGTTACCGACAGCGCGAATTAACTGAGGCTATTGCCAAGTCTGACTAAATTAAACCCAACTCCTAATTACTTCCAAGCATAAAACACCGTAAAAAATGGAGATTTAATTAGTTCATTTTACGGCATTGGCAAAAAACGTTTAGGTTACATTATTTTTATTTACACTTTACGGCAAATCCTACTTTACACAAAATGACCTCGGTGTAGAAATTTCCAATTACTGTGAGGATTTATTCTCCCAAGGTTTTGGCTACCTTTTGCATAACAAAAGACGAGAAAGTAATTAGCAAAGATGAGAATCAGAGACTGGAAGAGCATAGAATAATTGCCAGTGCATCGTTTGTTGAAATGAGGTCATGATAAATTGACCAACGTTCATTTATTTCAAATGGAAGGTGTATTGATATTTATCATTAACCCTATAGCTGACTTCGGACTTCACAGTGGGAAGGAACACCAAAGTAACAGAAATTCGAGGGGTGGGGAACAGAAGTGCGATTTAGAGTTGTAATAGAGACAGAAGCAAAGGCAGAGAAAAGGTAGAATGAGCAATGTGGAAGTGTATAATATGGCATACAGTTTGGTCATTGTAGTTGGAAGTCAGAAGTCAACTGACGGTTAATGAAATTTTTTCCTACATTAAATATATTTTATGTCTATAAGATCGTCCGATTGAATGGCACATGCTAAATCTTGATCAACTTGCACAAGGATTCTTTTGGAAAAGACCATTATATTTGAATTCTTAAAAAAAACCAAAATTAGAAATTTAATTGACTTAAGCGTTTTTATTGAAATTGGCGCAAACTACAGATGCTAAACTCAAAATTGAAGTAATGTTTTTGGTTAGCTCTATGTTTCATCAAGTCAATCATAATAATAATACTACTACTAAAATCGATGGATCACTGTTCTTCAATTATTGAATATCGGTTTTCACCTTATTAATACACATGACTCATACCTTTTTCCTCTGCCTGTTTCTCCTACCCTGCATTTGAGTGTTTCAATGGCAGTCGTTTACAAGACTATGCATAGACAAAGCGTCTGAAATGGATGTCTCTATTGTTTACAACTTCTCCAAAGATAATTAAATAAACCCGCATGAGTCATGTCATCAAGTGCATGACCAATGATGGGGAGAGAATCAGGAATATGGAGAAAGTAAACGAAAGGTGAGTATATTTGAGTTGGCAATAGTGGAAACAAATATTGGCATAAACAGATAGGATTGCAGCCCAAGGCTCACACTTCAAGGTTTGCGTCCAATTTCAACCAAATAATGTTTTCTCCTCTTCGTCCAATAAAATAAATGCAAGTTGACTAAATTTTGCGGAATGATACCACAATGTTTTACTCCATTTTGAAGTGGTAAAAAGTGAGATTTGTAAAATGTGCATGTTGCAATTGTTGCTTTCTTCTCAATGTCCTTAATAATTCACCACACTATTTCTAGAAGCATCCACTTTTCATGAATTATAATTGGAATTATAGTCTTTATTTCTAAAATGAATAATCGAACCTAGCAAATGGACGAAATGAGTAAATTTCATATGTCTGACAGCAAAGTTTAAAGGTTTATAATGCAACAGATATTTTATTGAGTGAGCTTCACTAACGCATGACTCACTTTTCACTTTTTTCTTTAAACGCAATCTTCAAATAACTGATCCGGGTTTGAGATCATGCAAAACGATATAGCAGGAAAAGCTATCTTCCTCAAAATATTTATTAATCCTCACTATGAAAAAAATTAATAAAGATCCCAATTTTTACGTTTTGACTGCAAATAGCAGAATCCTTTACCTTTCCCATCATTGTAATTATTTATTTATTTTAAATGGCAGGCTTTATGATAGTTATCACTAGCACTTTAGTTGACTTCGAGCTTCACATCAAAATGAGAAAAAGTCGATAGGGGGAACAGAATAGTGGTTCAAAGAAGTAAAGGAGACAGACAGACACCAAGGTAGAAAAGAGGTAAGATGGTACTGTGAAAATGTTCGGATTTGATACACAGTGGGTTAATGATAGTTTGATGTGAGAGGTAAACTGCCGGTTAATAGACCATGTGGAGGTAAGTCTATGGCACACCCCTCATTGTTATCATTGCGTTGTCGTAATCTATGGTGTTTTGACCTCCAGGCATTAATAATATGAACATGAATTGCATTCACACACACAGGTATTGTTTATTTAGCAAATTGGCTTGGTCCAATTGCACTTGTGCCTTATCTCAGTGTCAGAAACGCTGCAGAACCACGAACCAACAAACATTACGATAATGTGGAATAATCCTACTTTACAACTAAACCAAATTTGCTAATTTGACATAGCCTCCACTTTATCGTCGTTTCTAACTGTAAGGTATTTCATTTAAGGTATTTATGCACTCTCTAGTAAAGATAAATATACCTCTTAGCAAATGGGTTGGGCAATAGACTTACCTCCACGTGGTGCACCCTGGGCAACGTATACTCATACGGCAAAAAAGTCTATTAACCGGCAGTTGACTTCTCACTTCAAACTACCATCACCCCATTGTATGTCATATTCGACCCCTTTCACAGTACTCATCCCACCTTGAAACACTCTTCTGTTTCTCCCCCCTGTCGACATTTTTCAATTTGATGTTCCTTCCCCTCTGTAAAGCCCTGAAGTCAACTTATAAGGACAAATGATAACCATCAAAACACCTGCCATTTGATATAAATAAATAAATACCTATAAGCAAATAAGCGAGGAGTAACTTAAAAATAAACAAAGCTTTCACAATGGTTGTGATTAAAGGACAATGAAATTAATATTTTGTAATTGTAATTGACCACGTTGTTGATGGTTAAATTGAAATGTCTAACCTTTTTATTTATACGATCTCACAATTAACTTTACAATATTCCATATGATTTTTTCTGTTCATTAATCAATCAATTCAATTGAAAAAAACCCTTTGATTTATTACTTATTATTTCACGATGTACCATTATTATTATGCTAAAGGAAAAAATAAAGTACTTATAACAGATAAGTTAAATAATATGCATTTGATATTGTTTTATATGATTTTTACGAAAAATGTGTTGATTATTTGTTTGGCTAAATGATTTCTATTTCCAATTACTAACAATACACTGTCTTATTTTGGCATATCGTGTTTGCCAATCACACAACTGGTGTGAGCTGAGACCTATCAACCTAAGTTTTGTGAATAAAATAAGGCAGATTAACACTTGATTTGATGTGAATATGTTCATGGGGGTGGGTAATTTTAATATTCAAAATGTTTTTAAAGTGTGTTCTGATTTATTTATCATTTGCTGTTGTTGGATTACTGTGTTCAGCGGGTGTCCAATAAGCGGTTTAGTTGTTATAGAGGGAAAAACAGGATAATTCTCACAGGAAATGACTCAGTTGAAAATAAAGTAGATTCATTCCATCTTGACGTGTTTAGATATCAGGTATCCATCGTTTCTTCCCTTCGTCAACTATTGAACTTAAACAGCATTGCATACAATAAAACTGCTTGAAAATTTAAATCTTTGTGTTGGAGTGATATCTTTATCTTAGGGTTCCTCTTCCGTAATCAGCTAAAGCAGAATAAAATGAAACAATTATGAAAAAAGGCGCAATTTTAGTCGTAAAAGTAAGTCCAGTCAGTTTTATAATTATATTTTGCGCATTGAATTTGCTCAAGTTAGATAATTCCTCAGTACTCTGTTCGTAATACTCGATAGAAATGTCATCCTTATTCAATCAGAAATAATGAAACTGTTGTCATGTCCTAGTTTAAATGCAACACAGCCATTGGTCAGTTGAGCTATTAGAGGAAAAAGAAGAGCTTTGGGACGTTTTTTGGACCAATGACAACAATAAAACAGAATGAAATATGATTTGTTGTTGTTTACATTCACTGGTTAATATGTACTCCTATGTTTTTCATTCCTTTGTCTAGTTTTAGTCAGCTTATGACTAAATGAATGAATCATATTTCTATTATTAGTGTTGGTACGTATAAGCTGGAAGAAAGCCTTAACCGAGAATTACACACACCACGCCCCCTTTTTTACTTACGTAAATGATTATTTTCTTGTGTGTCTGTGATTCACAGAAATCGTGTTACTTGCAAGAAATCAAGAATGATTCACCTTTTCCTTTTATCTATTCACAAATACTTTAAACTAGTTAACGGATTGCTGCAAAAGTTCACCACCGAAGTATGTGTCCTTCATGCCCCACTATTACATATAACACGTAAAAATATGATCAACTTTTTTACAAAATTTGTCCTTATATTGCGATATACTCTGGTTTTGGTAAAAAAGGGGCTATTTTCAACCCAGAAACTCAATTCCATGCAGAATTGTAACATTTTTCCTGATAGTTTTATCGATTTATCGATCTACTGAAGCTTCAATCATTTGGACTAAATGCTTATCAAATTGCGAAATAGAAGTTAAGTAAATTGAGTTCAGAGATGGCTTGGAAGGTGGGTCATGTTTGAGGAATCATACGATGTATGGCAAATTATTCTCTCATTGGAGATCGATACTTTGTAATGAGTTGTTAACTCAAAGTTAAATGAGGAAATTCACCATACTATTCCCTAAAATTCTAATTCTGTAAAATATAACCTTATTGTGTCTGTGAAGGTGCTTGGAAGTGGAAGTCGAATTTGGTGTCTAAAGTTCTAGACTAATCACATCACAGTCTGCAAAACCATGTTTCTAATTTATTATCATAAAAAACTGTTTGGTGATTAGTAAGTGTGCATTAGAGACCTTTTCTCAAGGTCGTAAAATAAATTGTAAACATGAAAACCCATTTTTGATACATGATGGACCGTAGTACGTTTTGCTATATCTTTCCAACAATTAATTGGGGCCGTGTAATTTTCACCTCACTAATAATTGATTTGAAGAAATTTCGTGATATATCTGTATTGCGGTAGTGCTCATCTGAACTAAAAAAAGAACAATGAAATAAGTTTATGTGAAAGTCCAATTTTCATATAGCTTTTATAAATGTTATTGCCGTCAAGTATGAAAATGATGCCATTTTTAAATTTATTTGACAGCTTGAAAAATAAATAAATGAATTCTGCCAATATCCTAAGTTGCTTGAATCAACTTCCATCCTATTCTGGCTTATAAAAAAATTTCAGATAAAACAAAACAGTTTAAGAAGACTAGTAACTGTTGGAACTTGATAATCTTTGTACAAAAGTAATAATATTGTTGCAGATAGTACAATGATAAATACCTTATACCGGTTCAAATGGCTAAAATGTGCTTAGGTAGTAGTTTGGAAGAATGCAAGAGTATATGGGGAATTGAGTTCACATTGAAGATATTAGTCCTTGTTTTCCTTGACAGCTTGATGGGGGTTTGACAGAGGGTTATTTGGGAACTTCGGGGGATATTATGTTGTGAAGCAGTAGGTAATTCTGCAGTTCAGTTAAACTAATGGAACCGTCATCTGAAAGGGAAAAAATCATAAAATTGAATGCGTTATATCAAGAAAATTATATATTTTAATAACAATCAACACCATTTATGTAATTATCATTGCTATTCTAGGATGTTTTACTGAAGACTGTCAAAATGAATACTGAAATGGCTGAGAAGCAAAGTTGTGAGATGAAAGCTTTGAAGATTATCTAACATACTTCCTAATTCCTAATCTAAATTCTTGAAAACCTAGGCATGAAATAGACGAAATTATACAATAATGATGCTAATGCGACTCGTGATTTTGTTTGTAGACAAACAATTTTCGAAGATTTGGTAAAATTTAATGTCCTTTTCGTAGGGCAAATAAATAACGAATGTTTCATTATATTTGATATCTCAAAATAATTTTGTTTCACTATAAAACAATTTCATTTTTTAAAACACTTGTATCGAAAATCCTCGTGATTGTCGACAAAAGTACTTTCATGAATCACATTTCCCCGCCCTCAAAAATCCGATGAATTTTGACTTCCAATAAACAAAATTTCTTGAATAAAATGCCTGCTTCTACGTAGAACCAAGTTTAATGAATTTAATTTGAATTAAAATGAATCAAACGAGGTCATAACTATAATGTGATTATGGAATAAGACATTAATTTCAATTGCACACCTTAAAGTGAAATGCCTTCAAATTAGGTACTGCATTTTCAAGTTTTGATCGTAACATGTCGCTAATATACGATTACGCAAATAGTAAATTAAAATCATACGATGTACGAAGCGTAAATACTACTATTTTTTAATTAGATTAGATTTAAGACCGTCGACTTACTGTTTCCATCCATATATTTGAACAGGGCTTCAACAGAGTTAGTGTTCTGTAAAGCTGGTTTTGCGTGAAAAGCGAATCGTTTTTGAAGTTCATCCTTCTCTCTTTCATGTTTTAAATCTAAAAAAATTGAGGATCTTTTTAAATTGAACGCCAAAACACGAAACAAACTTTTTATGCAACCAGTAGGAGATGTAATCGATTGCATTGGTTAATCAGGAATACTTCATAATTTTTATGAAATGCAGAAAGTTTACGTTAAGCCTAAAATCAGTCTCTCATAATCCCCTATGTTTACTCTGTTGTTTTTAACCAATTTAACCCTCAAACGGAACTCCGTTGCAATGTTAGATAAATTCCACATTGAAGCGTGTTTGGCAGTGAATTTCATTTCGATAAATCGAAAGTACTATAATGTGTGTTTGAATGAAATTTCTTGTGAGAAATTTGGAATTCTTCTCCTGGTAAATCCTCTTAACTAGATTAAATAGAAGAAATGACAAAGTGGGTTTTCTCCTTCCTACAGTACTTGTCCGGTTTGGAATTAATTGTTTTCGACGGAAGCGCGGTTATCTTTTTCTTCAAAATCAAATTAACATTTCTCAAAGGACTTATACGAAATGAAATTGTTAAGAAAGCTAATTTATTTTAAGTAGTATAGTACATTACATAGAAATTGTCTCCAATTTGTCAGCTTAGTCAAGGTGTAAATTTGACATTTTATTCATTCCCAATTATTGGCCCCATCAAACACACTACCAATAAACAAAAGGTGAGCATTCAAATAGAATGCGTATTAGAAACAATTCTTAACATTAAAGGAATTTGCATATTTAACTAAGTACTTGTTTAAAATTTAATTAGTAACCTTCTAAACTTCTAAAATGTTTTCATAGCTATCAAAAAGCCGTGCCGATATCATTTTTTGCCGCCTTTGTTAAAGCTACCCTTCTTCCAGTAAGTAATTTCACATGGATGAAAGTTATTTAGAGGAAAAGTGAGCATTATTACCCAATTCTAATTACAGCAATACATTTCTTTTAACCTTTTCTTTTAATAGATCGACATGGATTTTGTGAAGACGTTAATTATACCAAAAATCACAACGAAGTTCTTTAAAAAATTCCAACTTAACTAATCATGGATATATCGGAAATAAAGTGCAATAATAGTTATAATATACTTAGCGTTTTAGTAAACTTTCATTTATCTAACAACTCTATCAAACCAATGAAATATCGATCGAAATATAAGTATCCACAAAGTTCCTTCCGATAACTAATCGATTAGAAACGACCGAGAAGATACGTATATGGCGTTATTAAGTGGCGAGATAAATAACAAAGTGACTTAAGTAAACTTATACATTCAGTGGTATATACCATCAATTAAATTAATATATGGGAAATTAATTGTTGTCTTACCGTGAGTCTTAATACAAGTGTCGCAGACTTTTGGACACTTTTCACCTTTACGCCTTTCCTTGCGTCTTCGATTTCCGTTCTTTTGTCGATTTTGCTGAGAATTCCGCCTTGAATTATAGGGTCCGCAGTTGCCAAAAAATTGGGATTTCGGGTAGCCCCGTGAACCGTAAACTGGATAATAATTATAATTGGGATAATATACAGGAACGGGGGCGGGTTGTTGAGGTTCAGGATTCATTGGGGGCACGAGGAATTGGTATGGTTTCATTGAAGGAAGGCCAATTGGTTGTACTGGCTGTAGGACAGACACTGGAACTGTGCGTATTACAATCGTGGAATCATCGGGGGAAGGTACTGATTCTACACCTGTATTTGCCGGATCAGAAAATGGAGAGGTCTGCGGTTGAAGCTGATGAGAACCCTGTTGTGAACGACCAAGTCCTAAAACACCTGCGTTAGCTGTTGGAATAAGATTTGAAAGAAATAGAATCAGGACTAGTATTGAGTAGAAATAGATCCAATTTCGCGACATGACCTCGTCATTTCTGTATCTTTCTGAAGGAAATCTGATTGTCTGAATACTTCTGGCTCCCAAAATTTCATTAAAATTATGCCAAAGATTCGAAAATAGGGTGGGAATGTGTTTATTCCATAGAGAGAAAATTGTTGTGAGAATAGATGAGGCGAGGAGAGGTAAGTTTTTGTATAAATCAGTGGATTTCAGGACTAAATAGTGTCTCCCAGATTCCTGACCAACTAGAAACATAGGCGTATGATTTTGGAGTTTATAATCCACTCCAGCTTCACGTTTCACATTGAGCGGTACCACTTAAGATGAGGAAATGTCATGAAGGGCTCTTCACGTGGATATATCAACTGAAGAACAGAAGAATTTGATGAGCAAAGGATACAGGCTGGTGAGATTGTGCTAGGAGTGCCTTGAATCCCACTCTAATATCTCCGCGCTTTTAAATAGGAAACTGCAAGCGATGAATTTAACTCACACTGAGTGCACACGTGCGACGATGCGTTATGTGCGCACTAACCCCAGTAGTCACACAGTGCTTTTATTGGTCGGCTTAAGTGATGCTTGACAGTGAGCAATAACTGACACACAGGCACAAAAAGCATTCATTATAATCCAAATCGACACGTAATGCTCCGACTGTTAGCAAACAGGTAACAACACTTTCTATTTGGATACCGATAGAGACATCAAAAGCGGTTTTGAATTAATAGTTATAAGACATTAATTATTAGGACCCAATCTAAGAACATTTGTAGTAAAGATTAATGAAACCTTGGAAGCAACCAAAAATGACAAACCCAGAATTATTGCTATACCTACTATAGTATTTTGATGAGTTGTCATTCTGGGGGAGAAATAGCTCCTTTACCACAATTATACCAACTATCAGAGACCTTGATTCAGGTCAACTTGCTTAAAAATTTTACATATAAATTGAGAAATTAGCAACAACCTCTTTCATCAAATAATTCAAAGTCAAATGTATGCACATTTGACATGATCTAATATTGTTCTACGTTGTTTAAATTATCATAAATAAATCTAAACTGAACATTGGAGGAGTTGAATTATGAAAATCTCAAGATACATTGAATGGGGAAAGTGCTTTATTCAAAACTGTTCATTTGAGGACAATTAGTAGGAAGCTGTTCTTCGGAGAACCTTGTCACAAAGTGGTTTCAAAACCAGTCATTTCTTTTTCCGATAGAATCTTAGAATTCTCATTCAATTCTTTGATGTCTCATTGCCAAGACCAGAAGAGAGGAATACTCCGAAGCTAAGACCATGAGCCAAGAACGGACAGCCTAAGTACAGTTTTTTGGAGCAAAGCAATACATGTCGTTACTTAAAAGTAAAAAATGAGTTTTCGGTAAGCCTGTAGACACATATATCTTATCAAGATTCTTTATTGGAAATTATAGAAAATAAGTTCAATAATAGACAAACATTTATATCAAATGACAGGCATTTTGATAGTTATTATTAGCCCATTAGTTGACTTTGGACTTCACGGTGGGGAAGAACATCAAAGTCACAAAAAGTCTAGTGGGGGGAGGGACAAAAGAGTGATTCACAGTATTAAAAGAGACAGACAGACAGAAAGGTGGAGAAAAATGTAAGGTGAGTACTGTGAAAGTAGGTCAGAAGTCAGAAGTCAACTGTCAATTTATAGACTTTTTGTCGTATGAGTATACGTTGACCAGGGTGCACCACATGGAGGTAAGTCTATCACACACCCCTAACAGACAAACATTAATCATGATTTTCCATCTGAGCAAATCAATTCAATTTGGCCCAAATATTTCGAAAATAATTTGGAGACCTCCTTTAATGGAATGAGAATCCTACCCAAGTCACAATTACAACCTTCTAA